>JAMKQA010024641.1:0-10215 GCA_024699735.1 Posidonia australis
CAAAAGGACCTTGACCGCCCGGTCAGAGGGTCAAACAGCTGGATTCCGCGCCCGCGAAAACGCAGAAGAGAAAGGATAAGGACCTTGACCGCCCAGTCAAAAGGTCAAGTAACGGGATTCCGCGCCCGTAAAAACCAAGAAGAGAAAAAGGACCTTGACCGCCCAGTCAGAGAGTCAAACAACTGGATTCCGCACCTGCGAAAACCTAGAAGAGAAAGGATAAGGACCTTGACCGCTCGGTCAAAAGTCAAGCAGCTAGATTTCCTGCCCGGGGAAATCCGAGAGAGGGGCTAGGACCTTAACCATCTGGTCAAAAGGTCGAGCCACAGGATTTCCTGCCCAAGGAAATCCGAGAAAAGGGCTAAGGACCATGACCATCAGGTCAAAAGGTCAAGCCACAGGATTTTCTGCCCATGAAAATCCAAGAGAGGGGCTAGGACCTGGACCATCTGGTTAAAAGGTCAAGCCACAGGATTTCCTGCCCAAGGAAATCAGAGAGGAACCAAGGACTTTGACCGCCCGGTCAAAGCCTCTGAAAGCCTGGGAGAAACAAAGGACATTTGATCGCCCGGTCAAAGCCAAGAAGTTGGATTTCGCTCCCTGGAAAATCCAAAAAGGGCAAAGGACCTTGACCGCCCGGTCAAGATCAGCAAGCTGGATTCCGTGCCCGCGGAAATCCAAAAAGGGGCAAAGGACCTTAACCGCCTGGTCAAAGTCAAGCAAGTTGGATTCCACGCCTGCGGAAATCCTAAAGGGCAAAGGACCTTGACCGCCTGGTCAAAGTCAAGCAAGCTAGATTCCGTGCCCGTGGAAATCCAAAAGGGGCAAAGGACCTTGACCGCCTGGTCAAAGTCAAGCAAGATGGATTCCGCGCCCGCGAAAATCCAAAAGGGCAAAGGACCCTGACCACCCGGACAAAGTCAAGCAAGCTGGATTCCGCGCCCGCGGAAATCCAAAAGGGCAAAGGACCCTGACCGCCTGGTCAAAGTCAAGCAAGCTGGATTCCGCGCCAGCGAAAATCTAAAAGGGGCAAAGGACCTTGATCGCCCGGTCAAAGTGAACAAGATGGATTCCGCGCCCGCAGAAATCCAAAAGGGGCAAAGGACCTTGACCAGCCCGTCAAAGTCATGTAAGCTGGATTCCGCGCCCGTAGAAATCCACAAGGGGCAAACAACATTGACCGCCCGGTCAAAGTCAAGAAGCTGGATTTTGCGCCTGCAAAAATCCAAAAAGGGGGAGGACATGACCTTGACCGCCCGGTCGAAGGTCGGCTCTGACCGCTTGGTCAAAGTCAAGAAGCTGGATTCCGCGCCCACGAAAATCCAAAAGGGGCAAATGACATTGACCACCTGGTCAAAGTCAAACTAGCTAGATTCTGCGCCCGTAAAAATCCAAAAGGGGGAAGATATGACCTTGATCGCCCGATCAAAGGTCGACTATGACTGCCCGGTCAAAGTCAAGAAGCTGGATTCCGTGTCCGCAAAAATCCAAAAGGGGCAAATGACATTGATTGCTCGATCAAAGTCAAGCAAGCTGGATTCCACGCCCGCGAAAATCCAAAAGGGAGAGGATATGACCTCAATCGCTCGGCCAAAGGTCGACTCGGACCAGCCGGTCAGAAGCCAAAGAAAAGGAAAAGGAAATGACCTTGACCGCCCGATCGAAGGTCGACTCTGACCGCCCAGTCAGAAGCCAAGGAAAAGAAAAGGAAATGACCTCGACCGCCCAGTCGAAGGTCAACTCTGACTGCCCGATCAGAAGCCAAAGAAAGGGATCTCACGCCCGTGAGAAAAAGGAAAAGAAGGAAATGACCCCGACCGCCCGGTCGAAGGTCGACTCTGACCGCCCGGTCAGAAGCCAAGGAAAGGATCTCGCACTCGCGAGAAAAAGGAAAAGAAGGAAATGACCCCGACCACTCGGTCGAAGGTCAACTCTGACCGCCTGGTCAGAAGCCAAGGAAAGGATCTCGCACTCATGAGAATCCAAGCAAAGCAAAGGAAAGGAGCTCGACCGCCCGGTCAAAGGTCAAACAAGAGGGTCTCGCTCCTGCGAGGAAAAAGGGAAAGAAAGGAAAAGGACTTTGACTGCCCAGTCAAAGGCCAAACAAGAGGATTTCGTGCCTGCGAAAATCCAAGGAAAGAAGGGAAAAGGATCTTGACCACCCGGTCAAAGGTCAAACAAGTGGATTTCGTGCTCGCAAAAATCCAAGGAAAGCGAAGGAAAAGGACCTTGGCCACCCGGTCAAAGGTCAAACAAGAGGATTTCGCGCCTGCGAAAATCTAAGGAAAAAAGGGAAAAGGACCTTGACCGCCCGGTCAAAGGTCAAACAAGAGGATTTCGCACCTACGAAAATCCAAGGAAAGCAGAGGAAAAGGACCTTGACCGCCCAGTCAAAGGTCAAACAAGAGGATTTCACGCCCGCGAAAATCCATGGGAAGCAGAGGAAAAGGACCTTGACTGCCCGGTCAAATGTCAAACAAGAGGATTTCGCGCACGCGAAAATCCAAGCAAAGAAGGGAAAAGGACCTTGACCGCCCGGTCAAAGGTCAAATAAGAGGATTTCGTGCCTGCGAAAATCCAAGGAAAGTAGAGGAAAAGGACCTTGACTGCCCGGTCAAAGGTCAAACAAGAGGATTTCGTGCCCGCGAAAATCCAAGGGAAGCAGAGGAAAAGGACCTTGACCGCCCAGTCAAATGTTAAACAAGAGGATTCCGCGCTTGCGAAAATCCAAGGAAAGAAGGGATAGAAGGATCTCGTCCGCCTGGAGCGAGAACCTGGAAAAACAAAAGCGATAATCCCTGGATTGTCCCCTAAGAAGGAAACCATCTCAGATGCAATCTGGAGGGCAGAACTGCTATGTGCTCGCTGCTGGCTCTGTGATATGGAACCTGGTGTTCTTGCTTGGAAGCATGTGCAATATCCTCTGAAGGAGCCTTGCTGGGGTGCTGGCTTTGCTGCGGGTTTCGCAAAAAAGTGGGGCATATCCGCAACTGGGCATATCTGGTTGCTGTATAGCTACTATGATATTTGATATTCTGTTAGGTGCTTGTAGGCTTCTGCTCAAATGTGATATGTCGCACCCTTATGGTATAAAGGGGGTTTTCTGCAAGTCTCCCAATCTCAGGGGGTTTTCTACAAATTTCCCCATCTGGTGAACCTGAAGACTTGTGCATTCATTTTTTTGGAATTTTGCCTCTTGCTAACCACTGAGTGTGGAGGACAACAGTGCAAAGCAGCCACTCCATGCATTAGACTTTTGAAAATTAAGATATATGCACTGCTCGCATGTGATGGGGCCCACTGTCATATCTGTTAGCCCATGTGCTGTGCAGGGATATCCAACCATGGTGACATCTGAGCATTGTTTTGATATTCTGCAATTCGATGTATTAATTGCTGAGGACCGTGAGCTACTGCGGGCTTGGGGCATGTCCTCTTCATTGTTGAATATTGCCCAGGTTGAAGTGAACTGGCACTTGTTATATGCTGTGGTTGGATTCTGAAACCCATTTTCCATGTCTTTTTTGCTTCAGGCAGACAGAGCTTGCTTGGAAGAAGTCCGTCGGGTCTGCGAGCTATTGCCGTTCATGTTAGCTGTCGATTTCATGTGCTGTGACGGCTATGCTCCTGTGTACTGACAGGCTTATCCTGAAATGCTTGCGGGAAGCCTCATCTGCATGCTCTAGAAGTAGTACTGTCCCCGTGTTCTTCGTGACTTAGAAAGGCAGCTAACATGCCCCTAGTCAAAGACCTACATCCAACCAAAGAGCAGTTAACATGCCCCTGGTTGAAGATCCTTTTTTGCCAAAATTCCAACTCAAAAGGCAGCTGGCATGCCCCTAGTTGGAACGCGGACAAACGCCTTGCAAAGCGATGCAAAATGCAAAAGTGGTGAACTCATCAATGCTTAATGCCAAATGATTTATGCAAGACTTATAAGATGGAAGCAAGATTTATGCATTGTATATATAGAAGATATGCCCTCAGCGCCGAGGAAGCCTTCCTTGCCTGCTACAAGGAACTAGATTGACTCACTTGGTGCTACCTAGATTCCTGGGTTTATGGTGGCTCTCACTCAACCATTGGATTTCCGAGGTAAAATGGGCTCCATGCCAAACTTCTAGGGTCCTACACCTACTCTTTTCAATAATTCATTTTCTTTTTCTCCCTCAAAGGCATGCTGACTTACCTTATCCCAGCTTGGAGGTAATAAACACCTAGGTTGGGGGATGGCTGCTCTCTTACTTTTTGATGTAAAAGGGGTGGCTAGTCCCTTTGAACATGTGGACTTGGTAGGTGTATGCTTCAACTCCTCTCCAAGTTATGTGAGGGATAGAGTCATCCTACATGCCTCTCTCATTGGAGCCAACTTCTGTCTGCAACTTCTATCTTCTAATTTCTTTTGTGCTCCGAAGTATATGTTTTTTATTGGCTCGCACTCTCACTTATGCCCTAACATTTTTTTTCTCCCTCTGGAGGTGTAGGTCCCTTAAGAATTTGTACATTTCGCCCACTTTCCCATGGATAGTCACTCCCTCACTCCCTTGGTCACACAGGTAGTTACACGTGAGGAGGATCAAACTCTTCCTAAGCAGGCACGTTTCCGATTTTCCTCATCGGGCAATGGTTATGCCAATGTTTCATACAAAAATGATTACAATGAAAAGAAAGTACAATGCATATGATGCGATTTGGGTGATGTGCGGATGCCGTATGGAAAAAACATAGAGATGCATGGCCTTCAATGGAATGCTTCGCAAGGCTCGGGAGTGGCCGATGATCGCTGGTAGTACTTCCAGTTAGGCGATGCTGATGGGTGACGATTATCGGCCCCAGCGAAAACTTTCTCCAAGTCTTGACGGACCATAATTGAAGCTCGGGCCTTGTGATTCTGGCTGCAGTGGTGAGACAACTTTTTTGCCCTCCTTGATTTTGCCATGCTCTGTAAAATCATCTGCGAGCACCTCCGATTGTGCTTGGAATAAAAATGTCCAGATCTCCAAATTGTTCAAGCTCTTTGTGTTTGCTTTCTGTGCAAGATCTGGTATTGTTGTTGCTTGATGCAATGCTGACTGTTCTAAATGACTGAACTGTTGGTGACTATGATATTGAGGCTATGACCAAACTCCGGTTTGGATTCAGTACGCCTGCACTGGTAAAGTGAGTTAAATCGCGGGAAATGATCGTTTTTGGGGACTTACCTGAGCACAGGGGATCTCTTCTGCTGGTTATGACATTTGTATCCCAATTCTTAGTGCTCTCTTCATTCTTACGCCTTGATCGGCTCGGTGGTTCCTTAGCCGTATCGCCCAAGGGATTCCTTTCTCATACCCTAGTTGCGACCCAAATTTTCGACCACTGGACAAGGGACAAGGGTTGTTGTGAACAGCCAAGTGGCTGACAGACTCAAGAGCGGGAATGAGATTAACTGGCTCAAATTAGTTGACACGACACAGAATACCAAAAGTGTTGAAGCAGAGATTGCCTCAACGGTAGGACAAATCAAACTAAGACTTCCTCGGAACCACCGAGGAAGAATAAATACAACTGTCAAGAAAAAAGGGAATATACAAAAGGATTGGTAAGACAAATAAAAGATCAGACAGAATCAACGAGAAAGATGGAATTGACTCCCGAGGGGCTTGCTGCTCCTGGGTCTGAATGCTGAGGTAATGGCTGGCTAACTATATTGGGTTGTGATGGTGGTGCTTGTGCAGCTACTGGTGTGGGCTCGGGGCCTGCCGCCTGTGTGTTAATCACAATGACCTTTTGGTCAATCAAGTCCTGGATTGCGTTCCTTAGTGTAAGACAATTGTCCGTCGAGTGACCTACGACCCGATGGAAATTGCAGAACGCATTTGTGTTGTACCAGGCAGGAAGCGGATCTGGTGGCGGGTGCACCTCAGGCAGCCTCAGGAGGGATGCGACTTTAGGGAATGCCATGCTCAATGGTTCCACTAAAGGGGTAATGTGGTGCCTGTCACGGCGTTGCCATTGGCGGGCGCATCACCACCTGAGGGGGAGGATAAACTGGAGTGGCAGTGGGAGTGACGAGTGATGAATGAGGTGCTCTAGGTGTAGGCGTGGGTGCATAAACTACTTGGTGCTGAGGGGGCGGATGGACATTCGCTGGTGCAGCAGCGGATCTGATGTAAGAAACTGTATCCTTGGAGGGATCCCGCCTCCGGGGTGGATTGGCATTGTGGTTGTTGTTGCTGCTGCTAGGGCCACTATGTGAGGCAGTGGCCTGTTTGGCAAATGCTGAGAGTGCTGGAAAATTGCAGCTGCGCAGTGAACTCTCAACACGGGCGCCCGCATGGAGCAGTGCAGAAAAAGTGGTGACAAGTTGAATGCTAAGCAGAGCCCCGATCGCTGGCTGTGCTCGTCGGATCACAATCTCAATAGACTCCTCATTGGAGGGTCTATCTTTGACCTGCGAAGCCAAGGACCGCCAACGTCCAACATACTCCCCAAATGTTTCTTGGGGCCTCTACTTGGTTGTGACTAAGTCCTCCTCCTTGGGGACTAAGTCGAGGTTAAAGGAATATTACTCCAGGAACGCCTGTGTAAGGTCGTCCCAAGTCCTGATGGTGGCCATGTTGAGGGAAGTGAACCACTTCAACGTGGGCCCCGTGAGACCTTTCTGGAACAGGTAGATTAACAACCTTTCGTCAGCCTGGAGCAGAGAGAGGTCTCCGCAATAGGCTTTAAGGTGGGAAATTGGGCAGCCCCTACCATTATATTTTTCGAATTTCGGAATATGAAATTTCGATGGGGGAGTCGCATCTAGGAAATAACAGAGGTCCCGGAATTGGTAGGACAGGCGGTCCCCACCTTGCACTTATCGGAGAGTGCATTCCAGATCGTTTACTCTTACGAGGAGAGCATTTGGAGCTACTGTAGCTGTAGACTGTGCAGTAGAGGTGGGTGCCGCGTACACTGTATGGGTCGCCCCTAAGGGCTCCTCCAGATCCACCATTCCGCTATCTGGTGCCACGGCAGGATGGCCAGTGTACCCGTGCAAGGGTGCAGTGTGCTGTGGGATAAAGGATGAGGCCTGGGTATGATAAAAGGGTGAAGATAATGCAGGGGGTGGTGAAACTAGTGGTTCAGAGTGTGGGAGCAAGAGCTGCTGGACCGTGATGGTCTCCGGTACAATGCTCACAGATGGTAGTGCTCCCGCCGGCCTAGGGGGCTGGCCACCAGATAGGAGGGATGCATGCTGTGGTGGGTGTTGTG
The DNA here is from genome assembly GCA_024699735.1 of Posidonia australis. Taxonomy (NCBI): domain Eukaryota; kingdom Viridiplantae; phylum Streptophyta; class Magnoliopsida; order Alismatales; family Posidoniaceae; genus Posidonia; species Posidonia australis. Next base: position 7,240 of record JAMKQA010024641.1, read on the forward strand.
CTCATGTAACAGAGGGTAATGCCGACATCCCTATCGCCGATGAGGTAAGGGATGGCGACGGCTGTGGAGGGAGTGCAGTGGGTGCAAACTGTGGTCCTAAGGCCGGTTGCGCAGGCAACTCGGGAGCCAGGAAGGACAAAGCTGAGAAGGGCTTGAGTGCAAGTGCCAACCCTACAGCTGCTGGGCGAGGGCTGACATTTGTTGCAGCTGCGCGGTAACGAGATCGTCGCTGGTGACTCCAAGAGAAGGAGGCAAGACAGGGGAGGAAGCAAGAGGTTGAGATCCCAGTTGTCCGAACTGGGAGGGGTGGCTACTATAGAAACAGTCGTAGTGGGAGGAGGGTTAATAAACACATAGCCCTGGGGAGAGATAGACTCAACTGCTGTGGCCCCGACAACAGGAGAAGACCAGGCAGGTGGTCCCGAAGGCGGGGTTGCCACGGGGACACGGAAATGAGGTGGTCGAGGTCCTCCAGAGGCTAAGGCAAAAGTGGAGGCAGCAGAGATGATAGGAACAGACACAAAGGAAGAGTGCCCTGAGACGGGGACCTCCTCCTGGACAGCAGGGGAAAGGGACTCGCTAGCATGCTGGGCCATCGTGGATCGCGAGCGAGTAAGGATCGGACTGCGGCTAGGAAGAATAGGATGAATCCTAGGACGAGCTATCATCGGCAGTGACGAATAACTCGAAAAATGCGATCGAAAATAAGGTCACAAAGAGAGTTAGTGAAAGGAAAGATCTTGAGCTCAGGCTAAGGAAACTCACAGATCAGAAATCCTATGCACAAAAACAAAAAAATTAGCAAAGATGCAGTGTTTATGGTGGTATGAGATGCAAATGAATGCCTCTAGTATGCACTCTCTCACCAACTAGGGGTGTCCTATTAAGCTGTCTACTCCGGGTTCACACACTAAGGGTGAATAGGTCTCCGACTCAAGTTTAGAAAAAGTAAGGTCCCCGTTTCAAAATCCCAGCCAAAGCTTAGGCAGTGAACGGGTGGTGCTTTCGGGACCTCGACCTCTGCCAAAGCAGTAAGCTGTACCCTCTACTACACCAACACGACCCCGGACAAGGGGGGACAAACCCGATTTTTAATCCCACGCCAAAGCCATAGGATGAGCCACCGAAAAATGTCCTTCGCAGACTTGTATAGGTAATCCTAGGAGAGGAAAAAATGCATGCCCTATATGATGTATGCAAAGTATGCTTTAAGTCTTTTACTTGCAAGCTTATTAAACCATGGGGGAAGATTTGCAATTTGTCCCTAGTTTGCCTTATTATTTATTATTTGTTATGTTTTCATTAACCAAAAGGGGAAGCAAGCATGTCTCTAATCTCCTAGGCATGGCATATACAAGAAGGGAAATAAACATGCAATTTAGCCAAAAAATTAACATGCAAGAGTAGGTGCAAAACTTGTGCAATAGTGGTGTCATAGCAAAAGTGTGAAAAAGGAAAGAACAACATAACAAAGGCAATGTATGCAAAAAGACACCACTAAACAAAGCATGGCATGGAAAAAGCAAGCAAGGAGAAAGCCGAAGCAAAGGAGAAACCAAAACAAAGTCGGGATCTAGTTATCCCCAGCGGAGTCGCCAATTCCTGTAACCATGCCGGCGAGAATGGCGAAATATGCGAAAGTCGGCAAAGTCACGTCAAATATAAAAAATATGCAAATGCAGGAGTCACCACCTAGTCTATTCAAATGGAAGACGAGGAAAACCATATAAAACATGGAAATCATGCAAAAACAATGGAAAAGGTCTTTGTAAACCAGAAAAATGGGTAAGGATCGTTGTTACGTACGAGGAAGGTGTTAGGCACCCTCGTACGCCCGATAAATCGGTCTTCTATTGGTTTCTCATTTGCTTATGAAATGTCGGCTTTTCAGCCTTTGCTATACGCCCGAGGGCGATATGCCATGCCATGCTAATGCGTGTGTTGTCTAAAATATAGGTGCATGATGTGTAGGGGTGTATCCTAATGCTCAGAAGTATCACTCATATCGCGAGACAAGTATTGATGCAAGAATATTTGCATAAAAAGATCAAAGATCTAAAAACGAGTGATTTTTCATCCTTGCCTTGCTATATGCCAAATGCAATCAAAAATGCATGGAATGATAGAAAACAGAGTTGTGCCTTCCTATTATGCCAAGGGATGAAACCAAGGAAGAAACTCAGAAGCCAAATCGAGTCGAGAAAGCATGCTAAAAACCATGTAAAACTTGTTGTGTGCTACTGAAAACAGGTTGCTGCGCCTGTTTGGTGCGCCAGAATGGTGCTCCAGTCTGGTGTGCCACCTATATGCTCCTAGGTGGGCCAGAAAAATGTGCTGAGTGAAAGCAGAAAACTATGCAATGCCAATTCACAAGAGAATGCATTCTGGAAAAGTGTGCAGCGTAAAACTCTTTATAAAACTAGGTAAGTGTGCTAATGCAATGATTTGTGAATCTTGTGCTCAAGGACTAGTAGCCTCACACAAGATCCTACCTATCTTATGCTAAGTGAAAAAAAAAAGATTCAGTCATGAGATTTGGATCATGGGCTGATGCATAGAGTCTCCATGTAGGAGTAAGGTGCAAATAGCCTACCATATTCCTTCCCAAGACTGAATATCCAAAGGGAGAAAACAATTGGAAAATGATTTGGTTTAAAACTGGAAACATGCATGAAAAATCATGGTATATCAAAGAACAATCAATAAAAATATCAAGCTCAAAGTCCTTCGGAAAGCCATGCAAACAGGGATGCAAAAGTGAATGCTCTGCTCTCTACCAGTCTGGTGCACCTGCTTGGTGCGCCAGAGTGGTGCTCTGGTTTGGTGCGCCAGAGTGGTGCGCCCTAGAGAATCTGGATCAGACTGCAATCTGATCCAAAATCTATCCCAGAAAAGAGATGGGTGATTCATGTTAATGCATATTGATTTATGCCATTGTTAAGAGTTGAAAACATGATTGGATGCACATGATAAAAG
>JAMKQA010024642.1:0-13417 GCA_024699735.1 Posidonia australis
CGAGGAGTCTATCGAAATCATTATTCGAGGAGCACAGCCAGCCACTAGGGCCCTGCTGAGCATTCAGCCCGTCACCACTTTCTCTACCCTGATTAAAGCTGGCACCCACATAGAAGGTTCACTCAATAGCGGAAGCTTCCCTGCACTTGCAGCATTTGCCAAGCAGACGATGACTTCTGGTGGATCCAGTAACACTACCAATGGCCACACTGGACCTAACACTGGATTTGGCCGGAAGAAGGAGTCCGCCAGGAATGCTGTGGCGTATGTGGGAGCTCCTGCTATGCCAGCAAATGTGGTGAACCTGCCAGCTCGTAATCAGGTCATTTATGCACCTACACCTAGGGCACCACGCACTTCACAGATCACAACCACCGCTGAACTGGTCTACCAGCCAGCACTGGCGAGGCAAGGGCGTTACCTGGAGCCTAGGCGGTCACCACGACCTGAGAGAGACTTCACACCTGTGGTCGAGCTGCTAAGTGTTATATTTCCGAAAATGGCGTCGTTACTGAAGCTTCCAGAAATTTGCCCACCGCCAAACCCAATTCCACCATGGTTTAAGGTGGATTTATTCTGCAGTTACCATAGAGTCGCCGGGCACTCTATAGATAATTGCTACACCCTCCGGAATGCTATTCAGAATCTGATTGACCGCAAGGCAATCACCATCAACACACAGGAGGCAAAACCTAGGCTTGCTGCATGAACACCGCACGTATTTGCATCCACATCAGGTAACATAGTCAACCAACCCCTGCCTGAGCACGCACTAGGGACTTCGGGAGTCCATTCCCTTTCTTCAGTTGAGGTCGAGCCTTTTGATCTTTCTCGCCTCATCCATGATGTTTCTGAAGCCCCTTCTTATCAACTGAGTCAATCCTTCCTTGATACTGTCAATTCTTTTGTGAACATGGTTCAGTTGACTGCTCGACTGAGGCGTGCGGCTGCCAGACCCACCGTGCAATCTGCCCCACCAATAGTCTGTTTGTTAGCTAGACCTAGGCAAAACTCGGGCCACTAAATGCCAGAATTCTCTTTGCCAACACCAATCCCTATAGAGTTAAGAGCCCATGCTCTTGTTGTTATCAACCTGACACAGGACACCCACCGCATGCCCTACAGTTACACCGCCGAAATGTGCGCAGTGGTAACGTGGTCGGGAAGGGTATACAAGGCCCCAGCCCTAGTATACAAGACTAGTCAGCCTATGGCCTCATCTACCCAATTTAGAGCCAGCATTCCTAGTCCAAACCCTGAAGAGACTACCACCAGAGCTAATCCCACCACCATACCCAATCCACCAGTAGCCGACATTACTGCCCATTTGAAGAAAATTAAGTCAGACATTTCCATTTGGGACCTTATTCACACCTCGACTGAACATAGAGAAGCATTTATGCAGGTCTTCCAGGCTACCCATGTTTCCTCAACAATACAACCCTCAGCCTTAGGAAACATGGTGGGAATGATAGCTACACCTGAGGTCATTTCCTTCTCCAGCTCTGAGCTTCCTGTGGTGGGGACAAATCATAATCAGCCCTATTCATTGCGGTGCAGTACCAGAGTTTCCGCATTCCACTTACACTGGTTGATAACAGTGCCGGTTTGAACATCTTCCCCGTGCGGACTGCAAGTCAGGTGGGCTTCAAATCGGAGGACATTACTCCAGCTGTAAATGGAATGACGACCTTTGATAACACACACCATGATGCTTTAGGGATTCTAGTTATTCCTCTGATCATTGGTCATGCTTGTTTCGAGGTTGAGTTCTATGTTGTCGACCTCGAACCATCCTTCAATGTCCTGCATGGGTGCCCTTGGCTCCACAAGCATCAGGTCATCCCCTCAACCCTCCATCGCATGATAAAATTCTGCTGGAACAATGACATCATCGTTGTAATGGCAGAAAACCTCGAAAAGGAGAAGGTTGAGGCGGTTTCTTCAGTCTCTTCCCATACTGTCCGCCTTGATTCTAGGCCCTCTGATGTACTCTATCGTGTTGACCGTTTTGAACTGGTCAATTTCATTCCTATTCTCCAGTGTGCCAGTCATTTGGCCACTTTTGGCAATCCCTTTTTGATGGTCAAGAATCTATGCCAAAGATGGGGGTATGAGAAAGTAGCACCTCTCGGGCGGAATGGCTAGGGAATCGCAGAACCAATTACCGCGGAGAGAGGACACAAGTTTGAAGGATTGGGATACAAGCGCAACCTGCAAGACGGATGCGCAAGGCGTCGTAAATTCCGAAAGCTCATCATTCCTCGAGATTTATGCAATTTTGTCAATGTGGGATTGCTAGATCCCAATCAGACTTTCATGTTTGCAGAATCTGAGTCGATTAGTATACCAGAATGGGTGTGCATGGAGGACTATTATTCGGAAGAAGAGGTTAGGGATTCTGGAATGGTGTCAGCATCACCTGGGTCCTCGGAGATAGCCATGTTAGCACTGCCACCTCCAGAGTTAGTGGATGATCTGTCGGTTAATTCAGTAGCAGCATGGGGTGCATCAGGGACAGAATCAGAGGCAACTACTCCAAAGCAGCAGACAGTGGTGAGAAGGATACAGCCAGAATAGTCAGGACAAGCATTTGAGACCACCAGCACCTACTTTGTGGATTCCCCATCCGATGAAGAGTGGGGAGATGCTGTGGTGGCTCAAGTGGATAACATGCTCAGCGATTTAGAGGTCTTATTTCAAGAGCAGTTATCAGTGCTGGCTAAGGATGCGCAGGAAAGGGAAAGCAGCAATGACAGAGGACAAGGGAGAATCAGCAGCAACACCAGGTCAATCTGCAATCATGACCCTTGAGGAAAACAAATCATCAGATGCTAGACTAGAGGAGTTTATCTCCTATCAACCGGAGGTAGGTCTAGGTGGCATTACCAAGCTTGGCCCCATTTGAGCAGTGGGGTCCAAAAAGAAAAGATCTTGAGTTAGGCTCAGGGGGGAACCCGGGCAGCAGCACTCACATCAGTCAAATAGAGGACATTTGCCCACTTGTTGCACATGCTGTATAGAGACAGCATGATAGAAAGAGCTTTTGTTCATCAGAGGTAGAACAGGCAAGCTCATGAAATATCAAAGCCAGCAATCATCAGGGGTGCATACAGGGAAACTTGAGATATAGTGACCATTTTGAAACACCATCAGGAGCAGTCATCTTGGAGGACATGGACTGTATCGAACAGTCGGAGCCAGTTAACTCATGCTACCTGAAAAAGTACTATCAGTGACCACAAATAGTGTGTCTTCACTCTACAACACCAACACTTTCTTGCATGCATAAATCTATGCTCTTCCTACATCCATGTAGCTCTGCATCACAACACATTAATTCTCATGAAATATGCATATGCAGGGCATAGTTCTCTTGCATCAACGCATGTATGGATCTTAGCCTGACGATGATAAGCGGAATAAGCTAGCAAATGTTGGGAATGTGTAGCACCTCCTCAGGTAGATACTATTCAGGACCCTAGAAAGTGAGGGAGCCACCTTTCATTGTGAATTGGGCGAAGTATCCAAACTTCTTATGAACCCTGTACCTCCTAGAGGGAGACAAAATGTTAGGGGTGAGAGTGAGAGTGTGAAGAAATTATAATAAAAATAAAATATTTGTGAAAGGGCATAAAAGAATAAGAAGACAGAAGTCGCAGATAGAAGTCCGCCCTAAAGAGAGAGACGTGTCGGGTAGCCCTGTCCCTCAAGTTTATCTTGGAGAGGAGTCAGAGTGAATACCTGGGAGAAATGTCCAAAAGGGCCTAGCCACCCCTTTAAACAAGCAGCAGCTCCCCACCATATACCAAGTACCTATTACCTCCAAGCCAGGGATAGGGTGAACCCACATGCCTATGAGGGAGAGAATAAAGAATAATTTTAAAAAAAAAGCAGGAGTATGGTCCAGTGGGGTTTGGAGTGGAGCCCAAAACACAGTGACCCATTTCCAGAGAGTCACCCAAAAAACTAGAGGCTTGGATAGAGTCTCGTGAGGTCTGGTGTTGCCATTCCTTTATACTTGGCATTAGGCATCCCAACGCTAAGGGCATAAATAAGATCCAGCAAATCATTTGACATGCATACATTTCTTCCTGCAAACAAACAAACGTCGCAGAGTGTCACTTGGCTCTCTTGTCTTGAATGCGACAACGTCTTTCAATTCAAGAGAATCAAGAGGACATCACCTAAACCAGGGGCATGTAAGCTGCTCTGGTTGGTTTGGGACCATTTGTGTCAACCAGGGGCATGTCAGCTGTCCTATGGTTGGCCACATTGAGCCAGTACTTGACCAAGGGCATGTAAGCTGCTCTGATTGGTTAAGAGTCATCTGTGTCGACCAGGGGCATGTCAGCTGCCCTATGGTCATGCACTTTGAGCCAATTGCTTAACCAGGGGCATGTCAGCTGCTTTATAGGTCAAAGATCCTCAATGATCGGTCGGAGGGCGCAGTCAAACAATTCTAGCTCTCTAGATTTACTGTTCTTGTCTCACTACCTGGGTGCTTGGTTAAAACTAGTTGGTAACTGGGACCTCCCCTCAAGATTTTGCACAAGATTTAGTCCATTCAGCAATTCCCTATTCAGTTAGCTGAAGTCTTCAGTTCTGGGCCAATTTCTCTAATTCTTTCAGTACCATTTCAGCTTTTATCTGTCTGCTTTAGTTCTGCTAAGTGCTGTTGAACGAGACAAAGTGGAAATCTGTTTCTAAAGAGTAATGTTTCGAACATATTCTACAGAGGTTTCTTGCAGATCATGGGGTATCCTACAATGGTTGTGCCTACACAGTGCTCAGATGTTCTCCTAGCTTGGATCAAACAGTTAACTGAAAGTGACCGCGACAGGCTGCGGATTTGGGGAATCTCTACAAAGCTTCTGGACATCACAAAAGTGGAGGTTTCGCGATATTTTTTGTGTGCGGCTGCCCGATTCTGGAAGCCAGATCATCACGTGTTCCGCTTTGGGAGAATCAAGCTGACCCCTACTCTAGAGGAGGTGCACAAAATCTGTTACCTGTAGAGATTCCTGGGACCCACAGTGTTCTTGCAGCGTGACGGGTATTCCTCAGTGTTGAACGAGCTTACGGGCCTACCGACCAGTGAATGTGGGTGCCAACTCATTTGTACCGACAGACTGTCTCCTATGTTGAAATTGGCTTACTTTGACATAGTGGCCAGAATGCATGCCTCCCTAGGTGACAAGCTGTGGCTAAAAGGCTTTGTTGTCCGCTTCCTGGGAAAGTTAATCTTCAGCCATGGTCAGATGATTATAAGCATCGAAGTTGCAGAAATTGCCTTTGCAGTTGTCACCTAACAAATAGATTTGGCTCCAGTCATCCTAGCAGAAACTTACCGAGCGCTGGACTGTTCATTGCGGCGCTGCCGGCACTTCTATGGCTGTGGAGGTCTTGTGCAAGTATGGATGGCAGCACATCTGGGCGTAGCAGTCTCGCGCCCACAACGATCAGCCTTTGAGTCCTACTGCCAAAGTGGCCATGCACGCATGCTCACCTCATTCCAGAAAGAGTACGAGAGACTACAAAGCCTAACAGAACAAAAGATCACATGGTGCATTATTCCATTAGCTTCTTGCAACTTTGAAGCGTTCTTCAATAAAACAGACATGTAGCTTATTGTCCTGCCGAGATTGACTGGTGGAGTGGAGTATCACCCAATCCGTGTGATGCGGCAGTTCAGTTACCAGCAAGATTCTCTAGCTCAGGGGCAGATGCCAGCACAATTCAAAGAATACCCCTTGAGCTCCTGCACTCTGACTAGGGAGCTATCTCGCCTGCTCAGTGGCTCTGTATGCTCAAAAGATCTCCCAGCCATAGAAGGGAGAAGTTGCACAACAGACTATGAAGCTGAAGTCGAAGAGACCTAGCCGATTTGTAGCGCTGCCCGGAGCCGGATGGTTTTTGCCAAAGCCTCGGGCTCCAAGAGACCCAGAGATGAAGAGGACTCTTAATGTTCGCATCATGTCACTGTTTCTTACAAATTGTAGTACATGTAAACACTCATTTGACTCTGATAATAATACAACAGAACATCTCTAGCCAGTCTGTTGATTGATCATGATTGATGTAGAATGGAAGTTGCCACCCTGACAGCATGTGTGCGACTGATGCAAAGGTTTGCCTTCTTTTGCCTGCTGGCTTGGCACTGGGGTCACCCAGATAATAGTCGAGTATCTCGTTTTATTTCCCCAATCTGGACAAATGAAGTCTTCATAACATCTATTCCAGAAAAGGCGACATGTCCCTTATATTCTGATTTTCCCATCCACAGTTCGTGCCGATGGAACGAATCCTGGTGTAATTTTCCCATCCACGGTTCATTCCGATGGAACGAATCCTGGTGTCTTTTGATATTCTAAATTTTCCAATCCACGGTTTGTTCAGATGGAATGAATCCTGGTGTCTTTTGATGTTTGAATTTTCCAATCCACGGTCTGTTCCGATGGAACGAATCCTGGTGTCTTTTAATGTTTGAATTTTCCCATCCACGGTTTGTTCCGATGGAACGAATCCTGGTGTCTTTTGATATTCTGGATTTTCTTATCCATGACTCGTTCTGATGGAATGAATCCTGGTGTCATCTGGTGTGATTTTCCCATCCACGGTTCGTTTCGATGGAACGAATCCTGGTGTCTTTTGATATTCTGGATTTTCCTATCCACGGTCCGTTCCGATCGAACGAATCCTGGTGTCTTCTGATGTGATTTTCCTATCCACGGTCTGTTCCGATGGAACGAATCTTGGTGTCTTTTGATGTTTGAATTTTCCCATCCATGGTTCATTCCGATGGAACGAATCCTGGTGTCTTCTGATGTGATTTTTCCCATCCACGGTTTGTTCCGATGGAATGAATCCTGGTGTCTTTTGATATTTTGAATTTTCCTATCCACGGTTCGTTCTGATGGAACGAATCCTAGTGTCTTTTGATATTCTAGATTTTCCTATCCACGGTTCGTTCCGATGGAACGAATCCTGGTGTCTTTTGATGTGATTTTTCCCATCCACAGCTCGTTCCGATGGAACGAATCCTGGTGTCTTTTGATATTCTAAATTTTCCTATCCATGGTCCGTTCCGATGGAACGAATCCTAGTGTCTTTTGATATTTTGAATTTTCTTATCTACGGTTCATTCCGATGGAACGAATCCTGGTGTCTTCTAATGTGATTTTTCCCATCCACGGTTCGTTCTGATGGAACGAATCTTGGTGTCTTTTGATATTCTAGTTTTCCCATCCACTGTACGTTCTGATGGAACGAATCCTAGTGTCCTTTTACTTTTGAATTTTCTCATCCATGATTTATTCTATTAGGATGAATCCTAGTGCCCCCCTTTTTTTCACCTTTGATTTACCTATCTCTGGGCTGGTCGCCCGAACTACCCGGATGACTTCCGTGATCAGTCACTTCCTGGTCGGCAGGCACCGTGAGTCTTGTCTGGAGCTTCTTCAAACAAGTGCGACAACCAGTCATGTCTCTTAGGAGCTGATTGGTCATCAGCTTGTCAATTCTTAATCTATTGTGCTTGGCCTCAGCTGTGGCGGTAGGATCTCTAGTGCAGACCCTTGGAATGTTCCTGGCTAGTGGCTGATTGCTTGTGGAGTACTCTTGTTTGTGGTTTCACGTGGGGTGTATTTGTCAACCCCGAGCATCGGTCTCTGTTCTACTTGACCTCCGACCTCGCTCAGGCAGGGGCATCTGTAGACACCCCAATTTTCTTAGTTTGCAAGATGGAGATCTGGTGGCAGAGCTTTAACCAAGGCCATTTAATTCATGGAGACCTAATTAGGCCCATGAAGGACCACTTAGGCCGATTAAACCCTAGTTGAGCTCATTTGGGCCCACAAGACTATCTTAGGCCTATTTGACTTCATGGAAGCCCGATTAGCCCATTTGGACCCATTCAGCCCTAATTGGGCCCATGTGGGCCCACAAGGCCCACATAGGTCCATTAAACCCAATCTAAGCCCATTTTGGCCCATCAAATCTATTTAGGCCCGTTTAACTCTTTTTAAGCTCATTCAACTTGTTTGGGCCCATGTGGGCCCACAAGGCCCACATAGGCCCATGGAGGTCTATGAAGCCCACTTAGGCCCATTGAGCCCAATTGAGTCCACCTTGGCCACAAAGCCTATAATAGCTCAGCCCATATTTTCTTCTTCTCTCTCAAATCAACATTTCATTTTCTCCTCATTATTTCTTAAAGTTTTTCAACTAAGTTCTCCAAACTCCACAAAATTTTATCAAAGTTTGCCAAATTCACCACATTTCACTGAACCCATTCTCCATCACCAAGTTCCACACAAATCAGCCACTGGATCACAGAATTGATCAATGTGGTTCGAGCCCCTAGAGCATCATGATATCAAAGCTCCATCATCCGTCGGATAGCTCACTAGAGAAGCCAAGATCGCCGTCTATCTCTGTTGACGAGCAAGGGAGCAGACCAGAGCGCGTGGGGGACAACTGTTCGTTGTCTGCTGAGCGGCATAACAGCGGTCGGAGGTGGTTATGCCAGTTGGTTGTGTGTCGCGCGCCCTTCCAGAATTTTCTATTGGGTCTCCGATCACCTATATAAGGAGAAGGAGAGCTCGCAGCAGAAAAAGACGGAACACAAACCCTGAGAGCACTTGAGAGTGGAGAATTGAGTGCGAGGAAGAGGAGAGCAGAGCCAGAGCCATCGCGGAGGAGGAGATCAGTTGCTTCAGAGCTCCGGCGAGCCATCTCCGTTCTGGTATACCCACTAACTTCCTCTTCTTTTTCTTTCTGTATTATAGTCTTCCTGCCCTCCTCTCTCTTTCTGGAGCGGTTCCAAGGGGTCCAGAGCAATCCCTTGGCCTCCGGGGCTCCTCCGTGCCTCGCCGTCATCGATTCTCCAGCAATAGAGGTAGGGGGCAATCCAGGACGTTTCCTAGACCCCCGAGTTTCCTATCCTCCTTCCTTGGCCTCCCTCGAGCTCTCCAGCCCCTTGGATTTGGGCTTTTTGCGCAAAACCCTCTGGAGTTTTCAAATTTGCACTCACACTTGCATTTTGCATACTTTTCACATCTTTTTGCACGATTTTTTCCGTCTTTTCTTCCCTACTCGGTGCACAGTTTTCTAGCTTTGTTCCAAGCTTAGTCTTTTCCTCGTTTTTCGGGTTTTCCTAAGTTTTTTGTAGTTTTCACTTGTTTTGGTTTTCCATCGCCCGAGGGCGTACAGTAAAAGACTTACAAAGCTGACAAGGTCTCGAAACAAGGATTATTTTCCCCTTTTTGATTTTCTCGGATTTATCCCCAATTTCTGCTGTTTTGCGAGACGCTTTTCGAGAATTTCATGATTTTACTCGTCTCCCAAGGGCGTACAGTAAAGCGGCATTAACAATGCCTACATTCGACCCTCGGATTAACTTTTTTCCTTTGATTTCACTTCTTTACTTTGATATGGCATGTTTTCAGTCATCTTCATGCATGATCATATAGAATAAGCAAGCATACATTTAGCAGACCATTGACAGTAGGAAACCTAGAAAGACCGAGTTTTCTCAGGTGTATGGGGGTGCCTAACCCATTCCCCATGCGTAACCAGAATCTGTACCCTTTCTCTGGCCCGCATTCATCTTGCATTATCCATTAGGCACAGATAACACATGCATCTATGCATCTTGTTTGCTTTCCGCCTTTTTGTGTGTTTTGGTTTTCCTCATTTTTCCATTAAAAGACTAGGTGGTGACTCCTTTCCTTATCCTTTTTGTCTTCCCTTTGGTGTTTCTAGGTCTTCTCTTCTTCTTCTAGATTCACCATTTTCGCCGTGACCGTATCGGATCTCCTCGTGTGTTTTCGCACACTGGAGTAGGTGGAGAACTACACCTAGGGTTCCACTGGCATGGTCACAGAAAGTATCGGGAAATGTCCAGAAGCTTTGTTGAGATTCCCCAAATCCACAACTTGTCGCAGTCACTTTTAGTTAATTGTTTGATCCAAGCTTGGAGAACATCTGAGCAGTGTGTGGGCACAACTATTGTGGGGGTACCCCATGAGCTGTAAGGCACCTTAGCTTTACTGGCTCGAGACTCTTCTAAAGGGGTAGACAATCTCTTGTAAACATTTCAAAACATCATTCTTCAGCTACAGATTTCCATTTTTCTTGTTTGACAACATTTAGTAGAATCAAGGCAAGTAGATAAAAGCCGAAAAAGTAACGGAGGGATTGATCCAAAACTGAAGACTGTAGCTAGAGGAGTTGAAAAGTCCAAATCACGTGTACAACTCTAAGAGAAGGTTCCAGTTACTAACTGGCTTTAACCAAGTAGCGAGATAAGGACAGCAAACTTGGGGAACTGGGATCGTTTGACTGCGCCCTTTGGCCGATCACTGGGGAGCTTTGACCTATAGAGCAGTTGACATGCCCCTGGTCGAGGATTGGCCCAGAGCGTGTGACCATAGGACAGCTGACATGCCCCTGGTTGAAGGCTCTAGTTCGGTTACATTGTAACTTGGTGTTCTGTACGTGACTTTTGACCAAAGAGCAGCTGACATGCCCCTGGTTGAAGTTTCTGGTTCAATTTCACAACTAGTCTTTTGTATGTGACCTTTGACCAAAGAGCAGCTAACATGCCCCTTGTTGAAATGGATCAAAGCGTCTAACCATAGGACAACTAACATGCCCTTGGCTAACACAGAAGACTTTTTACCAATCAGAGCGGCTTTCATGCCCTTGGTCAAGTACTGGCTCAGTGTGGCCACCATAGGACAACTGACACGCCCCTGGTTGACATAAATGGTCCCAAACCAACCAAAGCAGCTTACATGCCCTTGGTTTAGGTGATGTCCTCTTGATTCTCTTGAATTGAAAGATGTTGTCGCATTCAAGGCAAGAGAGCCAAGTGACACTCTGCGACGTTTATTACGATGATGTTTGCAGGAAGAAATGTATGCGTGCTAAATGATTTGTTGGATCTTATTGGTGCCCTCAGCGTTGGGATGCCTATTACCAAGTACAAAGGGAATGGCAACTCTAGACCTCATGAGACTCTATCCAAGCCCCTAGTTGTTGGGTGGCTCTTTGGAAACGGGTCACTGTGTTTTGGGCTCCATTCCAAACCCCACTGGACCATACCCTTGCTTTTTATTTTAATTATTTTTTATTCTCTCCCTCATAGGCATGTGGGTTCACCCTATCCCTGGCTTGGAGGTAATAGGTACCAGGTCTATGGTGGGGAGCTGTTGCTTGTTTAAAGGGGTGGCTAGGCCCTTTTGAACATTTCTCCCAAGTACTCACTCTGACTCCTCTCCAAGATAAACTTGAGGGACAGGGTTACCCGACACGCCTTTCTCTTTAGGGTGGACTTCTATCTGCGACTTCTATCCTCTTATTATTATTTTTTTATGCCCTTTCACAGATATATATATATTTTTTCATTTTTCACGCTCTCATTCTCACCCTTAACAATTTGTCTCCCTCTAGGAGTTGTAGGGTTCCTGAGGAGTTTGGATACTTCACCTAATTCACAATGAAAGGTGCCTCCCTCACTCTCTAGGTTCCTGAATAGTATCTACCGGAGGAGGTGCTACAGATTCCCAACATTAATTGGCTTATCCTGCCTATCATCATAGGGCTGAGATCCATACATGAGCTGATGCAAGAGAACCATGCCCTGCATATGCATATTTTGCATGAGAATTAGTGTGTTGTGATGCAGAGCTACATGAATGTCAGAAGAGCATGGATTTATGCATGCATGGAGGAAAGTGCTGGTGTCGCAGAATGAAGACATGCTGTTTATGCTCACTGATAGTACTTTTTCAAGTAGCAAGAGTTAGCTGGCTCTGACTGCTAGATGCAATCCATGTCCTCAAGGATGACAGCCTTTGATGGTGTTTCAAAATGGTCACTGCACCCTTGATGATTCCTGGCTTCGAACCTTTGTTTGATTGTTCTTTTCCTGGTACACAAAAGCTCTGATTACCGTGCTGTCATTGCACAGCATGTGCAATAGGTGGGCAGTTGTCCTCTGTTTGACTGATGTGGGTGCTGCTACTCGGGTTCCCTCCTGAGCCTAACTTAGGATCTTTTTTTTTTGGACCCCATTGCTCAAGTGGCGCCAGGTCTGATGGTACCACCTTGACTCGCCTCCCGGCTGATAGGAGATAAACTCCTCTGGTCTAACGTCTAATGTTTTGTTCTCTTCCACGGTCATGACTGCGAACTGACCCAGTGTTGCTGCTGATTCTCCCTTGTCCTCTGTCATTGCTGCTTTCCCTTTCCTGTGCTTGGTTTCATCCTGCGCATCTTCAGCCAGTACTGACAACTGCTCCTGAAATAGAATCTTTAAGTCGCTAAGCATATTGTCCACCTGGGCTACCACAAAATCTTCTTCCTCTTCGCCTTGGTATCCAGGTGTGATTCCTGTGCTTGGTTGCCCTCGGCATAGGTTGCCGAGTTGTAGGTGGGGTGCGTGCTGGGTGACCGTTGAGTGGTCACTCACGTGTGCTTTGTTTTGTGTGTTTTTGGTAGGTGTAGGATAGTAGTTGTTGGTTGCTCGTGCATATAAGAGTAGTTACGCCACCACACATCAGGGATTCAGGTGAGTGATAGTTTAGTTTATTTCTATTGTTTATTGGTTTTATTTCCTGTTGAGAGTAGTTAGCCTTAGTTACATCATTAGTGTAATTGTTGGTTAATAATAAAGATAAAACAAGTACTAAAAATTTGTTGCTAGGTTTAGTGGTAGCGACTTGGGGGTCGTTACACAAGCTAACTTCACTAGATGCAAAACTAAAACAAACAAGGCTATTATATGTTGAATTATGCATAAATGATCATGATATATCAGAGAACAAACATCAGAAAGATCAAGGTCCAAGACAATCAAAATAACATGCAGATCATGATTCAAAATTGACTAGGCTGGTGCGCTAGGATGGTGCACCATTTATGTGCTCCAGCTTGGTGCGCCAGCCTGGTGCACTCTAGATACTCTATTTGAGACTGTGGTCTGACTTCAAAGCCTAAATCAAATGCATGCAGACAATCACTAGAAAGATTATTCATATCATTATTTTAGATGTCAGGGAACATAATCACGTTAATAAATCAAATCTTGAACATTCATTTCATTCTCTCCTTTCCAATCATTTTCATGGGTTCACAAGGACTGCAACTACACATGTTTTCTTTATGATGCATGGATGTATCTTGGATGATTTAAATAGCATGGAAATATGATATGGGATGCAAAGGGCATGTCATAGTACAAGCAAACATTATAATAGCCAAACATCAAACAGAACCTCATAGAGAAAGCAACATAAACTTCAACCTAAGCAAGATAGTGCAAGTGAACATCCATATAGCAAAGGGTGCAAGCAAATATCAACATAACGAGAGCAAGTATTGACAACATAAAAACGCTATACTACATTTG
>JAMKQA010024644.1:0-13566 GCA_024699735.1 Posidonia australis
GCAAGCGGCTAAAAAGCCAACATTTCATGGGTGAAATCATGGAAGACCGATTTTATCGGGCGTGCGAGGGTGCCTAACACCTTCCTCGTGCGTAACAGGGATCCTTACCCGCATTCTGGTTATTTCGTAGACTTGCCTTTGTTGTTTTTACATGATTTTTCATGTATATCGTTTTCATTGTCTTCCATAATAGACTAGGTGGCGACTCCTGCATTTTGCATTTGTTTTGTTTTTCGACGTGATTTTGCCGACCGATTTCGCATTTCTTTTGCGGAATCTCCTCGTCGGCATGGTTACACCCCCCTAAGTCTAGGGGGTAAAAGATATGTTTTTGTTATTATTGATGATTTTTCGCGCTTTACTTGGATTATCTTCTTAGCAAACAAAAATGATGTTTTCATTGAATTTCAAAAGTTTTGCAAAAGAGTTCAAAACGAAAAAGGGTTAAAAATCATTAAAATAAGAAGTGATCATTAATGGGAATTTGGAAACGACGATTTTGAAAGTTTTTGTGAAATGAATGGTTTTGAACATTGCTTTTCTTCTCTAAGAACCCCTCAACAAAATGGAGTTGTAGAAAGAAAAAATAGAACCCTTCAAGAAATGGCTAGACCATGCTTTGTGAAAGTAATTTGCCAAAGCACTTTTGGGTCGAAGTCGTGAATACTGCTTACTGTAATTTAAACCGAGTGTTAATTCGATCGATTTTGAATAAAACCCCATTTGAACTTTGGTTTTGCAAAACTCCTAGAATTTCTTAGTTTAAAATTTTTGGATACAAATGCTTCATATTAAACACCAAGGACAATTTAGATAAGGTTGATCCCAAAGTTGATGAGGGAATATTCCTTGGATATTCCTCTAGGTGCAAGGCTTATAGAATTTATAATAAAAGAACATTAATAATTGAAGAATCAATGCATGTAAATTTTGAAGAAAATATTGAAACTAAGGCAATAAACATAGAAATTGATGATGATCAAGAGGCAAATGTAAATACAGTAGAAAACTAAACTAAGGAATTAAAACTTAATGATGAGCAACCCAGTCATAAAGATTGGCAATACGTGTATAGACATTCGAAGGAACTCATCATAGGTGAAGTGTCCAAAAAAATCCAAACACGATCCAATCTCGATCATGGTTGTGCAACCTATGCTTTTGTATCATCCATTGAACCCAAAAATGTAACTGAAGCTTGTGAAGATAACTATTGGGTAAATGCCATGCATGAGGTGTTAAACCAATTTGAAAGAAACAGTGTTTGGAAGTTGGTTTCAAAACCTGAGAATAAACAAGTTATTGGAACAAAATGGATTTTTAGAAATAAATTAGATGAATCTGGGAAAGTAGTTAGAAATAAGGCTAGGCTAGTAGCGCAAGGTTATAATCAGGAGGAAGACATTAATTTTGATGAAACCTATGCTCCTGTAGCTGGATTAGTGTCCATTAGGATGTTGTTAGCATATGCTAGTCACCTAGGGTTTAAATTATTTCAAATGGATGTGAAAGTGCCTTTCTAAATGGATTTATTGAAGAAGAAGTGTATGTCGAATAACCCCCTATATTTGAAGATGAACTCAATGCGGATCATGTTTGCAAATTAAACAAAACACTTTATGGACTCAAGCAAGCACCTAGGGCTTGGTATGAAAGATTAAGGAAATTTTTGCTTGATCAAAAGTTTTCGATTGGTGCTATTGACTCTACCTTGTTCATAAAAATGTTAGAAAATTACATTCTAATTATCCAAGTATATGTGGATGATATCACTTTTGGATCAACAAATGAAAGTCTATGTAAAGATTTTTCTATGGTTCTGTAAAAAGAATTTGAAATGAATATGATGGGAGAACTAACATTCTTTCTTGGGTTACAAATAAAGCAAACTAATGACGGAATATTTATAAATCAAGAAAAATACACTAGGGAGTTATTCAAGAAATTTGGAATGGATCGAAGCAAAATAGCTAAAACACCTATAAGCACCTCCACTAAGTTAGAAAAGGATGAGAATGGGAAAAAAGGTAGATCAAAAATTATATAGGCGGATGATTGGATCACTTTTGTATTTAACAGCAAGCTAGGGGTAATGCTTAGTGTATGCTTGTGTGCAAGATTTCAAGCTTCACTTATGGAATCACATTTGAAAGTTGTTAAATGAATTCTAAGATATCTTCAAAGGTCAATTGATTTTGGGTTATATTATCCTAGAAATACTAGTTTAGATCTTATAGGATATAGTGATGCTGATTATGCGGGATGTAGAACTGATAGAAAAAGTACCAGTGGAACTTGTCAATTTCTAGGACACTCTTTAGTCTCTTGGTTTAACAAGAAACAAAATAGTATTGCACTCTCAACAACGGAGACTTAATATATTGCAGCTGGTTGTTGTTGTGTCCAAATTCTATGGATGAAACAAACCCTAAGAGACTTTAAAATAATTTTATCAACAACTCCAATATTTTGTGACAATACAAGTGCAATCAATTTATCTAAAAATCCAGTTCATCACTCTAGAACTAAATATAAGACATCATTTCTTAAGAGACAATGCCCTTAAGAATAACATTAAGTTAGAATTTATTTCTACTAAGGAACAATTGACCGATATTTTTACTAAACCTCTTGATGAACAACAACTTATTAAAATTAGAAGAGATCTAGGTATTTGTAAACTATCAGATATAACATGAAAATATATTCTCTGAGGCTTTTCGGAATACCAAAGGTATCTACTGAAAATTACTGGATCGACATACCGAAATAGAACGGTATATCCATTTTTTTGACAGATTTCTCTGAACAGATTCCTCGGCATATCAAAAATATCCGGTATACTGAAATCCCCTGAGTCATTATTTTTCGGCACACCAATGCATGTACCGAAGAATGTTTTGAAATCCCCTGTAACTGATTTCGACATACCGATAAATTTTTCGGTATACCGAATTCGTTGCGAATCCTGTTTTTAAACCAAATCCTAGGGTTTATTTTTACTTATTTCAATTTCTGGCTGACCGATTCTCTCCGCCGACACCACGATCCCTCTCCTTCCCATCCGAGAATCTCCTCACCTCTGGTTTGATACTCCTTCTTTGACCCTTTCTCTCCTTTTCTCTACCGTTTTCTCACCCTTGTTGAGGATGGCTCCTAAAAAGATGCTTGCCACTCACGGAAAACGGAAGCAATCAGAAGAGACACCGGGGGCTTCCGATAGGCACTCTCAGAAATACCGGTTCGTCGACAATGAGGCTGAGCAAGCTCACCGTGTAAGGTTTGCCAACAGAGAGGTATTCACTGGAAAAAGAATAGTTTTCAATGAACTAGATTCCATCAAGCCACTTTTTGAGTTCCAAGGTTTAATCCCATTTTTAAGTTCCATAGGTGATAGAATGTACTATCCTAACCTAGTTTCTCAATTCTATGCCAACATAACCTATTCTCACTCTCTAGCTCATTCTTATATTTACGGCAATACCATAGATTTTGATGATGTTTTACTAGGTCAATTATTTAAAATCCCATCTTCAGGGACCGACATCACCTTATCTATTTATGAGTTAGATTGGTCATATTCTGAAATCAATAAAGCTATATCCTTGAACCCTAGGAGTACTTTCAAACCCAGTAAGATTAAGCAACTCACAAAGCAATCACGTATTATCGCCTATATTGTGGCTGCCAATCTAGTCCAAAAGAAAGGCCACCAAGATGAGTTAAGTGAGCTTACTTGTAAGGCGGTCTATGCCATTGTCAAACAAATTCCAGTTAATTGGGGTCAAGTGATTTTTCACTGCATCACTCATGTCAAAACTAAATTATTTTATGGTCGTCCTCTTACTTATTTGTTTGAAAATTACGACATTCCCCTTGATGATGAACCAAGCCTACCTGTCAAATCTAAGCCTTTAGGAACCCAAGTCGTGGCTAAGATGGAACAATCTATTAAGCTTCATAGTACAATTAGAAATCTTCCTGAGGGTTCCTCTTCTGTACCACAAAGAACTCAAGCTCGAGACGAAGATAACAGTTCTAACGAAGAAGCAGAAGAAGAATCCAGTTTATCTACGAAATTGGATTCACTTCAACAACAAATGTCCGATATGTATCTTCACCAAAAGCAAATGATAGACATTCAACTCCAACAACAAAAGCAAATGATGGAACAATAAAAGCTGATCTTCGATTTGATGCTTCAACAAAATCAACGACATCAAAAATATATGGAAAGTATACGGAAACTCAGTGACAGAGTTGAGGCATATCAAGACACTCTTCAAGAATTTCACCAAGTTATTCTTGTACATATCAATCCGCCGTCTCCTTAAATTTGTTGTTGTAACATCATTAGTTTTTGACATTTTGCGTTTGGACATTTTGTGTAATTTATTTGGATTATTAATGACTTTATCTTTGTTTTGACATTATTTCTATATATATTGGTTATTGCTCAAAAGGGGGAGAGTTATACATAACATATCATATCTTTTCGATTATGACAAAAAGGAGGAGAATATAAAGTATATATGAATTCAATATGTGATTAGAAAACTTATAGAGTTGGAGAAATATAAAGTATATGAATTATCAATATGATTAGAAAATTTAAAAAAAATTCATAAAGGGAGCCTAGTTTAAGGGGGAGGTTATTGAAAATTCTTATCCTGTATAATTAGAACTCATATTTGATCTTTTAGTTTTGTCATCATCAAAAAGGAGGAGATTATTGAAATATACTTTGTTTTGATGATTATACTTGGACTAATGAATTTTTTTTATATTTTCATGAAAGAAAAATAAAGTTGTAGAATTGTAATCACTTGAGTCATGTAAACTTTTTGAAATATGTTGTGAATAAATATATAAGGATGTTCTTAGCAATTTGGTTGTATCAAAGATGAAGTATCAAAATCGACATACCGAAGGAAAATCGGTATACCGAAATAGGAGAAATCGGTACACAAAACGGAACTCTGAATCAAAGATGAAGAATCAAAAACAGCATACCGAAGCGAAATGGCATACCGAAGTAGGAAAAATCGACATAAGCAATGAAACTCCGAAAAAGATTGTGAAGATAAAGCTGAAGATAAAACGACATACCGTACAAAAATGGTATACCGTATGAGGAGAATTCGACATACCGAAAGAATTCCGACATACCGAATTGCCCTAGAGTTGCTGTTTGAAGACATAAATGGTATTCCAGTGGTCAAAACGGCATACCAATAGACTAGCCATTTATGACCATTTTCTAGTCGTTAGACACATCTTTTGATGGTCCTTTGGCTATAAATAGAACCTCTACAAGCCTTGATAGGACACACATCACTTTTGTACTTGTATCTCTCGATTACTGTGCTTAAACTCTGTCCTACATTCTCTTTACAAGTCGATATTGTAATCTTTTCGTGAAAACGCTCTGTGAAAAAGAAGGCAATTTGTTATAAAGCTACAAAAGGAGGCTCTAGATTCTCGGGGAACGAAAAGTGGAAAGAGCAAGGATTGGAACGGTGGGATAGCCAACGCAAGTAAGTGTTTTATTACTCTAGTATAAGGGACAAATCTCATGAGGGTCTTGAGGAATAGACTAGGTCGGGGTTTTTGGCCGAACCACTATAAATTACCTGTGTATTCAGTGTCTCTCATCTCCTTCATGTGCATAAATTAGTTTTAACCTCAAATTTAAATGATTGTGCTATAGTTTCTTGTTTACTTTAGTAACATACTTCATTTTGATTAACTTGTAACTAGAATTGGGAAAGTAAATATTAAAAAATCTTTAACTTGCCCTCATGCACTCTCCTAAGCTAGGAATTCTTAGAAGCACACAACTAGTGCAGAAAAGAAAGAATGTCTCTAAGAAGAAAGTTGGGCTATATATATAGGCAGCTGGTACTATCAGAATTCTCTAGAAACAACTCAAAGCACGAAATGCAACATTTGTTGTGCCTTACATTAGATGCAATATTTCATGTGTCTAACAGACTTATTTTTCACATGGCAAGTGTTAGACTTAGCATTACTAGATTCTAATATGAGACGCAAATACACTAACATTTAACACATCAAAATTCCAGATTAAACCTTTGGCTTAAAATGTTACCTAAAAATCCATGCCATTACAACATGCATCCAAAAACCAAATACTCAATCTACTGAAAACTCAACTCAGCATAGAGTACTCAATTATCTATAAGTAAGTCCAAAATACATGGTTTGTACCTGCATTCTTAATGTGTAGATCATATAACCAACAATGCATGAATGACCTATTGCATATAAGACACCTCAATAATACACACACGTGTTGTGTCACTCAGGCTCAAACAACCGATATCGGCCACAAGCAATCATTGAAGCGCACTACACAACCATAAATGAGTCACCCTGCGAAGGAGCCCATCCTTTTTGTGTCCCTTCACTCTATGGAACCCTTACAATTATCCACTCTGGGACATCACCAAAAGTAAGGTATTATATATCATGCTCTAGCTAATTGTCATTGGATACACACTATTAGTGTCCTTGATACTCAAACCACCAACAAAAAATCTAGTCTTTGACCCTACTAGTATACAAGTCTCTACACTATAGCCACTCAAGGACTCTAACTCCTAACCCTATCAGCACTCAACTCAAAATCTCAACCTAAGCCACATACATAACCCTCTAGAAGTATCAATTGTCCTTGGTCCATCAATGTGACTCTCCGGTACTCTTGGCTCCTAGACCTCAGCCTCAGTCCTATCGATCCATAGTCCTCAACTTCCTTAGTCTTTTAGTCTCTACAAATAGAAATTAATGTGTGACCATGTCAGTGGAACCACCCAACTCCTCGTGCGTGAAAACACACGGAGATTCCCGATAAGGTCACGGTGCGATGTGAATCCGAGGAAAGACTCATCAACTCGAAAACACCAAGGAAAAGAAAACAAGGATAAGAAAAAGGAGTCGCCACCTAGTTTTTTAATAGAAAGATGAGGAAAATCGAAATGTAGAAAAATACAAGAAAATGACGTAAATGAATGTAAAAGAATGAATGTGTATGTACTTCGTACCGAATGGATGCAACACTTAATTGTTGTGTGCCAGAGAAAGGGTAAGGATTCCTGTTACACATGGGAAAGGTGTTAAGCACCCTCATATGCCCGAAAATCGGTCTATCTTGGCTAATCGCTTGCTTATGTCAAAGTGTAGATGCATGCTTGTCTAACTCTAAAAAGTATGCTGGAAATCATGCCAATGCGAATGCAAGAATTAGGTGAGAAAACTACAAGTAAAATTGCACAAAATTGAAGAAATAATGAGGAAAAATAATCCAAGGGACAATGTAAGCATTTACATGTCAATTAATGTATGCCCTTGGACAATGGGGAATTTCAAGTAAACCAGAAGCATCTGGAGAGAAAACTCATGCAAAGCATCGGAAAATGTGAAATTCAAAATGTGAAAATAATTTACTTTCGTGTTAATGTCGGCATTTTAATACCTGTTAATGTACGCCCTTGGGCGATATGAAACTAATACAGAATAAAATAGTAAAGTCAAACTAAAGTCGTGAAATAATGCGTAAAGAGTAATTACAATTCAATGTGGCAATGCAAGTGTAGACACCCCGGTTTTGAAGTCACTCGGCAGCTGGCTCCTCCGGATGATATTCTAGTTGAGACTACCAAAACCCTAGCCCATTCTAGCCCATTCAAGCCCACACTAGCCCACTCTGACCCAATTAAAATTAAAATCAAACAAAGCACATTTTAAATCCATTTGAAATCCAATTAATAAAACAAGAAAACCTAATTCAAGTCAAAACCAAGTTTAAATCCACTAAAAATCTAATTAATGAAATAAAAACCCTAATTCAAATCAAAGTCATATAAAATCCACCTAAAATCCAATTAATCGAACAAAAATCTTAATTAAATCCAAAACCCAAATTAAAACAATCAAAACCCTAATTGATCCCAAAGTTCTAATTAAAATAACCAAAAACCCTAATTAAAATCCATAAACCCTAATTAAAACATAAAAACCTAATTAAAAGTCAAAATTAACTAAAATCCATTTAATCATGTGAAAACCCAAATTAAACTCTAAGTCCCAAAATTCAAAATCAAATTTAAGTCACAAAACCCTAAATAAGAACTTAAAATCAAAAATCCAAAAATTCATAAAAATCCCAAAACAAAAATAAAATAAAAACCCTAAATAACTAAAACCTAATTTAAAACCAATTAATTAAACCTTAATCACAAATTTAATTAAAATCATAAAACATAAATAAAAAGCCTAAGTTAAAATTCAAAATCCTAATTTAAAAGCCTAAAGTTAAAAACCCTAAAATCCATGAAAATCAGTGAAATAAAATAAAACCTGAAATAATTAAAACCCTAAATCAAAATCTAAATAAAATACTTAATTAAATCAAGTGAAAATCATTTAAATCAAAACCTAAATAAAGTCCTTAATTAAATCAAGTGAAAACTAGTGAAATCTGAATTTAATCTAATCAAATCTAAAATTTAAACCATCCAAATCAAAATTGGAAATTAAATCAAATAAATTCAAAACCAAAAATCAAGAGAAAGCAATTTAATCCATTTAAAATCAAGACAAATCATTTAATTAAATTTAAATCATCAAATAAAACCTTAAAATAAGAATAATCAATCCAAATCAAATCCAAAATAGTCAAATTAATCCTAAATTTAAATCACAACACAAAAGAACAAAAGAAAAACAAAACAAACCAAAACTCTAAGCCCGTTTTAGCCCAATAAGCCAAATAAATGTTTAAACCAGACAACTTTAGAAAAGCAAATAATATCTCCAATGAGCTTGGCTGCCGGTGACCCTATCTTCTTCGGCGAGATCTCTGGCGGTCAATCCCGGATTTCTCAGCGCGCGCCCTTCTCTTCCGTGATCTCCGAGCCTTCCTCTTCCGAGGGTGCCCTTGATCCTACGGTGCTCAGCCCTTGCGAGGGAGATCGACGGAGTAGAGGAGCTCAATCGGAGTTCAAAAGGGCCTTGTCGCCGTCAAGCCTCAGAATAATCGTCGAGCCTCCCCTTCAGAAGCAGAACCCCTTTCCCTCTCGTTACCCAGAGCACGAGCGACCACCAGAACCCCCGGTTGCTTCCCGGAGTCCACAGCCAGGGCACCGCCAGGAGTCGTTTCCAGTGCCGTCGTCGACCACCGTGCCGGAAGGGACATCTCCCACGACAGGTAACTGCTCTCCCCTATTCTTCTTTTTCCGATTCAGTAGGCCCATAGAAGCAAATAGGCTCCCTTTAGGCCACGACAAGGGGCTTCCCCCTGTCTTTGCCTGCCGTTGCCTTGCCGCTGGTGGTGGGTTCACCCCACCGACGAGGCTTCAGGCCACGTGGCCTCCGGCAAGGCCCCTCGGGGGCCTCTCCTCCACTTCTTCCCCTCTCCTTCCCTTCTTCTCCTCTCCTCCAACCTCTCCATCTTCTCCATCTCTCTGGACTCACGCTGCTCTGGGAGACTCACCGTCGACGCCAACCCAACGGCCACCGCCAATCGTCGTCGAGAAGCATAGGGGATCACTAGGCTTTCTCGCGATCGCGCCTTCGATCCAGAGACCTCCGTCGCGCCTCCACAAACCCATTCGTGTCGCTCCCTCGCCGTTCGAACCACCGGAGTCCCCTGACCATCCACCGCAGTTGCCGTCACCAACACCGAGATGGGAGGAGCACCTCTGATCACCTTGGGGCACATCGACACCTCCCAGAGCTCCACCGTGCCTCTCTGATGCTTCCCAACCGTCGCCGCTCCGATTGGATCGCCTGCACACCTCTAGCCCGTCACTGTCATCTTCCCTGGCACCGGTAGAACACCTCGCTGGAGCGCGAGGTGGGGGGAGAGGTTCAGGCCTCCCCAGCCCCTCCAGACACGCCGGAGACCGTCGCCATGCCACCACGGAGCTTTCCCAGCCGCTGCGTGTCGCCCCTCGTCGCTGGATCGCCGCCGCTACGTCGCCGAAGAGGTCGCTAGAGGAGGGGTGCCGGTGGTCCTCTGGCGATCTTCGAAGAAGATCGTTTTCGGCCCAACCCCTCTTAATTCTAGATCTTTACTAATAGGTCCCTAAATGTTTACGTTTCAGTCCTTTTTTATTGCATATGGGTCAACACATTTGCATTTTAATCCCTGTAGTTTTAAATTACTTTTTATTCTTTTATTTTCTCTGTGAAATTTGTATGTGGCCTCCTGAATAATTTATAACAGCAGAAGCAAACAAATCATATATGCAAACGGAACACCATGTGGTACATTCATGTTAATTCTGCATGAAGAGTCAAAAACATTGATTGCAACGTATACATAAACTACATACATGAAAGAAGCACCATGGCTTACAAGGATAGCGAGTCTCTGCGAAGGTTCAAAAAATAACATTAAGAAATATTCACTAATAAATCAGTGTTAAGCACAATTTTTCTCAGCATCAAATGCAACACAAAAGGATCTGAAAACTACAAGACATATGAGAAAAAAAAAGGGCTACAAGCCTACCAGTCACAGGTTTCAGTAGTCCAGTTCTTCATTTTCTTCTCTACTCTCTCTCAAGCACAGACCAGTTCCTCAGTTTTCTTCTCTATGTTATCTCTCAAGCACAAACTAGAATTTGTGATTTCCAAGGTCTAAAAGTGTGCGACATGAAAATGAGGCAGTTTTGCCTTTGTTAGGTGAGGTGTAAGCCACAAGGTATATGAGGTGTAAGCCTCAATTTCTTGGAACATAATTTTAAAAAATATACCAAAGACGTATTTAGATACAAGCATTGTATTTTTTGTGAAGGTGCAATGTTTCTTTGGTTAGATAAGACATTGGCAAGTTGCAATAACCAAAATTTTCGACCCACTAGGTCTGAGGTCTCAACATTTGACACCAACCAGAAAATAATTCTCAAAGAACAGCGGAATGAGAAGGATCTTACTTACTGATGATGCCGACGACCTTACGGATGAGGAACTGGGATGGGGAGACCGATCTTCTTCCTTACTGATGATGCCGACAACCTTACGGATGAGTAAAACGTCGAGGACGCACCGTCGAGGAGGTCAGAGCACCGTCGAGGAGGAGAGGCGGTGGAGAGACTGAATTTAGGGTAAGAGAGGCAGACGACTAAATGTCTTGCGTTAGGGTATTTTATACCTAAATTAGCGAGGACTTTAACGGGGACATTTCCTCGCTATTTACTCGTTAAATGAAAAGCGAGGACATTGCGAGAAAAAATCCTCGCAGAAAACTTGCTATATTATTGCGAGGTAATTTCGTCGCAAAATTCTCGCTATATGTCCTCGTTATAATATTGCGAGGACACTTCCTCGCTAAGTCCTCGCTCATTGTCCTCGTTGGATTTGACGTTGTAATTTGAATTTTGACTTGGGACATTGTATCTTGGTGTTTTGAGGATAATTTAATATATGTAGACCCTTATGGAGAGTTATAATGTATGATTTTGGATTATTAGTAGTGTTTTGTGCATATTCTAGGTTGTGCACTTAGGTATTGGTTTTTCCTCTTGCACCAGTGGTTGCGTGGTTGTAATTCTGTGCACGTAGCCTTGCTTATGCATTGTGGGAGTTGAGGAGTTGGTTGCCACAAGCTCTGGGAGTTGGTGCAAGAGTGGTTAGTGAGCTGTTGGACATGTGATTGCATGTGCACACCCTTGACTCGCTAATGCATGCATGCTATCTTCCACCAACTTGCAACTACTTAAAGGAATGAAGCGCCCTTAGCACAACACAACCTTCCCTCCCTTTTCCTTGAGAATTCTCCATAGCCTTCTTCTTTTCTATCCTTCCTCTGTTTCTTTCTTCTCCTCCTTCTTTCCATTAGTGTGTGTGTGAGAGAGAGAGAGAGATAGCGATAAAGGAGGATTGAGCAGCCAAGCATCTCTGGCTGAGCGTCTTCCCTACTCAGGAAGGAACTCTGAATGACACCAAGGGAGTTTCATCACCAACAAACCTGTCTCTATCGGGTTGTGCTTGTGTAGTGGTGAGTTTTAACTTCCTAGAGTATGGGTTCATCTTCCTCCCTGCTTAGTGTTGATTTCTTGTGTTGGTTCCTTCCTATGGGTTGTTGTGATATGGGTTGTAGTGTGCTTGTGGTAAGTTGAACTTTAGTCGCCATCCTAATGATTGTGTGAACTCATGGACAAGCCATGTGGAGCTTTGGAGTGGAGGTCGTTGGCCAGCCGGTGGAAACCACCACTGTGTGCATCGTTTTGAGGTGCACACCCCATCGACTTTCTCTTTATGCATGGAAATTGATAAATTT
Organism: Posidonia australis; assembly: GCA_024699735.1. Classification (NCBI taxonomy): domain Eukaryota; kingdom Viridiplantae; phylum Streptophyta; class Magnoliopsida; order Alismatales; family Posidoniaceae; genus Posidonia; species Posidonia australis. The sequence goes on from JAMKQA010024644.1 coordinate 12,311, forward strand.
ATGATGCATGTGATGATCCTGATATGTAGTAGATTTTTTTTTTGTGATTTTTAGATGATTTTATGGTACTTTTTACAGTAGGGTTCATTCACAGGTTCATTGTTGATCTGTTGAGATATGCATGCTTTGATTTACAATAACTTAAGTTTTACACACCGGATTATTGTTTTTTTGTTCAGAATAGTAGAGCACTTCAATATCTTCATTTTGATATATTATGCAGAATTTTTGGGTGTGTGTGGTGAGATCGGTTGAGATTCCCACTTAGGGTTGAGTTTTTGCTTCCCTGTTGAGTATAAATGGTGCACATACTTGGTGCTCCAAGCTGGTGCATTTTTGGGCTAGGGATTGTTGGCTGTTTTCCTAGTGTGATGATGTTTTGGTTTGTAAATGGCCTTGAGTGTTGTCAAATAAAATGTTTTCAACGAAGTTTTTAGGAAAGTATAAAGAATGGTTTTAAAAAGAGTTTTCCGTGGTTTTGTGGTGAACCAAAAGGTCGAAGGGTCGTGTTGCTAGGACTAAGGGATATGACAACATTCCTTGGTGGTCGAGTACGTCGCTTAGGATGAGGTCCTGAGACTAACAAGTTGTAGGTAAGTATTCTTCTGATCTTGGAGTTACGATACTCCTAGATTGTCATTCACGAGACTGAGGCTGAGACTAAGGTCTACGGGTTAAAGTGATGTTTAGACTTGAAGGTATATCACTCCTGTTGCTCTGGATGTTGAGACTCAAGGTGTCATTGGGACCAAATTGTTTGAGACTCCGGTTACTCCGAGTACTGTGGTTAGTGTTGAAAAATCTATAAAGTATATTTTGATGATAACAAATGACATGTGATTATTGGTTAATAATCACTTAAGAAGATAAGAGATACTCAAGTACTAAGTATAAAAATCATTTACCAAGGCATATTATTCACATATATGTAATATTCATGTGATTGGATTAATATGCAAGTTTAAAGTCTTTTTGTAGCTTATATGTGTAGGATCAAATAGTTCCCCTAGAGGGGGGGTGAATAGAGAATTAACACTTTTTAATTTACTTATATCAGTTTCTACAGGTGAATGAAAAATTGCATGTAAGGAGTTTATTTTGTACGTATAAATAACTTAACTACTCAAGCAATCAATATAACATACAAGAGAAAGATGAAAGCAATTGATGTAGACAAGTAATTTATAGTGGTTCGGCAACCCAGCCTAGTCCACTCCTCAAGACCCTCTTGAGATTTTTCCCTTATTTAACATAAA
>JAMKQA010024646.1:0-16983 GCA_024699735.1 Posidonia australis
GGACATAAAGGAGACACGAGAAAAGGGAATAAAAAGCATTTTTTGGAGGTTAGGAATCAATGACTTAGTCCTCCTCTAGACTTAAAGGATTCACAAGAGAAGGAAAAAACTCGAATCTCCTCTAGACTTAAAGCAGACACGAGAATAGGAATCAAAGAACTGTTCGAGGAGGCTCGGAATCAGCGACTCGAGACTCCTCCGGACTTAACGGAGTCGCGAGAAAGGGAAAAAACTCAAATACCCTCCGGACTTAAGGGAGACACGAGAAAAGGGAAAAAAGAGCAATTCCTGGTGGCTTGGAATCAGCGACGTAGGCTCCTCTGAACCTAAAGGAGTCGCGAGAAAGGGACAAAACTCGAATCTCCTCTGGACATAAAGGAGTGACAAGAAATGGGATAAAGAGTTATTCCTGGAGGCCAGGAATCAGCGACGTAGGACTCCTCCAGACATAGATGAAATAAAGAGCTATTCCTGGAGGCCAGGAATCAGCGACTCTGGACTCCACCGGACTTACAGGAGTCATGAGAAAGGGACAAAAACTCGAATCTCCTCCGGACTTAAAGGAGTCGCGAGAAAGGGACAAAACTCGAATCTCCTCTGAACTTAAAGCAGATACGAGATAATGGAATGAAAAGTTGTTCCTGGAGGCCAGGAATCACAGACACAGGACTCTGCTGGACTTAAATGAGTCGCAAGAAAGGGACTAAACTCGAATCTCGTCTGGACTTAAAGGAGACACGAGAAAAGGGAAAAAAAGAGTTGTTCTTGGAGGCCAACAATCAATGACTCAGGACTCCTATGACTTAATGGAGTCCCGAGAGAAGGACAAAACTCGATTCTCCTACGAACATAATGGAGACATGAGAAAAGGGATAAAGAGCTGTTCCTGGAGGCCTGGAATCAGCGACTCGGGACTCCATCGGACTTAAAGGAGTCGCGAGAAAGGGACAAAACACAAATCTCCTCAGCACTTAAAGGAGACACGAGAAAAGGGATAAAGGGTTGTTCCTGGAGGCCAGGAATCAGCGACTCGGGATTCCTTTGGACTTAAAGGTGTCGCGAGAAAGAGACAAAATTGGAATCTCCTCTGGATATAAAGGGGACACAAGAAAAGGGATAAAGAACTATTCCTGGAGGCCAAGAATCTACGACGTAGGACTCCGTCGGACCTAAAGGAGTCGCGAGAATGGGACAACAACTCGAATCGCCTCTGGACTTAAAGAGACACGTGAAACGGGAATAAAGAATTATTCCAAGAAGCCTGGAATTAGCGACTCAAGACTCCTTTGGACCTAAAGTAGTCACGAGAACGGGACAAAAACTCGAATCACTTTTGGGCTTAAAGGAGACACGAGAAAAGCGAGTAAGGAATTGTTCCTGGAGGTTAGGAATCAAGGACTTAGTCTTCCTCTGAACTTAAAGGATTCGCGAGAGAAGTACAAAACTCAAATCTCCTCCAGACTTAAAGGAGACACGAGAAAAGGGAATAAAGAACTGTTCCTAGAGGTCAGGAATCAGCATCTCAGGACTCCTCCAGACATAAAGGAATTCCGAGAAAGGGACAAAACTCGAATCTCCTCTGGACTTAAAGGAGACACAAGAAAAAGGAAAAAAGAGTTGTTCCTGGAGGTCAGTAATCAACGAATCTGGACTCCTCCAGACTTAAAGGAGTCACGAGAATGGGACAAAAACTCGAATATCCTCTGGACTTAAAGGAAACACGAGAAAAGGAAATAAAGAACAATTCTTGGAGGCCCAAAATCAGCGACTCGGGACTCCTCCTTACATAATGGAGTCACAAGAAAAGGATAAAACGTGAATCTCCTCTGGACATAAATGAGACATGAGAAACGGGAAAAAAGAGCAGTTCCTGGAGGCTAGGAATGAGCGACGCAGGACTCCTCTAGACATAAAGGAGTCGCGAGAGAGGGACAAAAACTAGAATCTCCTCCGGACTTAAAGGAGTTGCGAGAAAGGGACAAAACTCGAATCTCCTCCAGACTTAAAGGAGACACGAGAAAAGGGATAACGAGCTATTCTTGGAGGCTAGGAATCAGCGACTCGGGACTCCTTTGGACTTAAAGGAGTCGCGGGAAAGGGTGAAAACTCGAATCTCCACCAGACCTAAAGGAGACAGGAGAGAAAGGAATAAACAGCTCTTCTTGGAGACAAGGAATCAGTGACTTAGGAGGCCTCCAGACTTAAAGGAGTCGCGAGAAAGTGAAAAAATCTTGAATCTCCTCCGAACCTAAAGGAGACACGAGAAGAGGGAATAAAAACTGTTCCTGGAGGCTACGAATCAGCGACTCGGGACAGCTTCGGACTAAAAAAAGTCGCGAGAAAGAGACGAAATTTGAATCTCCGACGAACATAAGGGAGACACGAGAAAAGGGATAAAAAGCTATTCCTAGAGGCCAAGAATCTACGACGTAGGACTCCTCCAGACATAAAGGAGTCGCGAGAAAGGGACAAAAAGTCAAATCGCCTCCAGACTTAAAGAAGACACGTGAAAAGAGAATAAAGAACTGTTCCTAGAGGCCTGGAATTAACGACTCAGGACTCCAACAGACTTAAAGGAGTTGCGAGAAAGAGACAAAAACTCGAATCTCCTCCGGACATAAAGGAGACATGAGAAAAGGAAATAAAGAATTGTTCCAGGAGGCCTGGAATTAACGACTTGAGACTCCTCCGGACTTAAAGGAGTCGCGAGAAAGGGACAAAACTATAATCCCATCTGGACTTAAAGGAGACAGAAGAAAAGCGAATTAGAAGTTGTTCCTGGAGGTTTGGAATCAACGACTTAGTCTTCCTCTGGACTTAAAGGATTTGTGAGAGAAGGACAAAACTCGAATCTCCTCTAGAATTAAAGTAGACATGAGAAAAGGGATAAAGAGTTGTTCCAGGAGGACAGGAATCAACGACTCGGGACTCCTACGGACTTAAAGGAGTCGCAAGAAAGAGACAAAATTTGAATCTCCTCCGGAAATAAAGGAGACACGAGAAAAGGGATACAGAGCTATTCCTGGAGGCCAAGAATCTACGACATAGGACTCCTCCAGACCTAAAGGAGTTGTGAGAAAGGGACAAAAACTCGAATCGCCTCCGGACTTAAAGGAGACACGTGAAAAGGGAATAAAGAACTGTACCTAGAGGCCTGGAATTAACGACTCAGGACTACTTTGGACTTAATGGAGTCGTGAAAAATGGACAATAACTCTAATCCCCTCTGGACTTAAAGGAGACACATGAGAATGGAATAAAATCATTTCCTGGAGGTTAGGAATCAACGACTTTGTCCTCCTCCATACGTAAAGGATTCACGAGAATAGGAATTAAAGAACTATTCTAGGAGGCCCGGAATCAGTGACTCGGGACTCCTCTGGACTTCATGGAGACACGAAAAAAGGGATAAAGTGTTGTTCCTAGAGGCTAGGATTCTGCAAGTCAGGACTCCTCCAGACATAAAGGAGTCGCGAGAAAGGGACAAAACTCGAATCTCCTCTGGACTTAAAGGAGACATAAGAAAAGGAATAAAGAGTAGTTCCTGGAGGTCAGGAATCAACGACTCTGAACTCCTCCGGAATTAATGGAGTCACGAGAAAGGGATAAAAACAAGAATATCCTCCGTACTTAAAGGAAACACGAGAAAAGCAAATAAAGAATAGTTCCTGAAGGCCCAGAATCAGCGACTCAGGACACCTCCATACATAATGGAGTCACGAGAAAGGGACAAAAATCAAATCACCTCCGGACATAAAGGAGACACGAGAAACGAGAAAAAAGAGCTGTTCATGGAGGCTAGGAATGAGCGATGCAGGACTCCTCCAAACTTAAAGGAGTCGCGAGAAAGGGACAAAAACTCGAATCTCCTCCGGATTTAAAGGAATGGCGAGAAAGGGAAAAAACTCAAATCTCCTCCGGACTTAAAGGAGATACGAGAAATGGGAATAAAAATTTGTTCTTAGAAGCCCAAAATCAGCGACTCAGGACTCCTCCGGACTTAAAGGTGTCGCGAGAAAGGGATAAAACTCGAATCTCTATCGAACTTAAAGGAGACACGAGAAAAGAGATAAAGAGCTATTCCTATAGGCCAGGAATCAGCGATTCGGGACTACTACGGACTTGAAGGAGTCACAAGAATGGGACAAAACTTGAATCTCCTCTGGGCTTAAAGGAGACACGAGAAAAGGAAATAAAGAACAGTTCCTAGAGGCCAGAAATCAGCGACTCGGGACTCCTTCGTACATAATGGAGTCACGAGAAAAGGATAAAACGCGAATCTCCTCCGGACATAAATGAGACACGGGAAACGGGAAAAAAGAGCTGTTCCTGGAGGCTAGGAATGAGCGACGCAGGACTCCTCTGGACATAAAGGAGTTGCGAGAGATGGACAAAAACTTGAATCTCCTCCGAACATAAAGGAGTTGCGAGAAAGGGACAAAACTCGAATCTCCTCCAGACTTAAAGGAGACACGAGAAAAGGGATAACGAGCTATTCCTGGAGGCTAGGAATCAGCGACTCGGGACTCCTCTGGACTTAAATGAGTCGCGAGAATGGGAGAAAACTTGAATCTCCTCCAGACCTAAAGGAGACAGGAGAGAAAGGAATAAACAGCTCTTCCTTGAGGCTAGGAATCAGTGACTCAGGACGCCTCCGGAATTAATGGAGTCGCGAGAAAGTTAAAAAATCTCGAATCTCCTCCGAACTTAAAGGAGACACGAGAAAAGAGAATAGAAACTGTTCCTGGAGGCTACGAATCAGCGACTTGGGACTCCTTTGGACTTAAAAATGTCGTGAGAAAGGGACGAAATTTGAATCTCCTCCGAACATAAGGGAGACACGAGAAAAGCGATAAAAAGCTATTCCTCGAGGTCAAGAATCTACGACGTAGGACTCCTCCAGACCTAATGGAGTCGCGAGAAAGGGACAAAAAGTCGAATCACCTCCAGACATAAAGAAGACACGTGAAAAGAGAATAAAGAACTGTTCCTAGAGGCCTAGAATTAACGACTCAGGACTCTTACAGACTTAAAGGAGTCGCGAGAAAGGGACAAAAACTCGAATCTCCTCTGGACATAAAGGAGACACAAGAAAAGGAAATAAAGAATTGTTCCAGGAGGCCTAGAATTAACGACTTGGGACTCCTCCTGACCTAAAGGAGTCGCGAGAAAGGGACAAAACTCAAATCCCCTCCGGACTTAAAGGAGACACGAGAAAAGCGAATTAGGAGCTGTTCCTGGTGGTTAGGAATCAATGACTTAGTCCTCCTCCGAACTTAAAGGATTTGCGAGAGAAGAACAAAACTCGAATCTCCTCTAGACTTAAAGTAGACACGAGAAAAGGGATAAAGAGTTGTTCCAGGAGGACAGGAATCAGCGACTCGGGACTCCTACAGACTTAAAGGAGTCGAGAGAAAGAGACAAAATTTGAATCTCCTCCGGAAATAAAGGCGACACGAGAAAAGGGATACAGAGCTATTCCTAGAGGCCAAGAATCTACGACGTAGGACTCCTCCGAACCTAAAGGAGTCGTGAGAAAGAGACAAAAACTAGAATCACCTCCGGACTTAAAGGAGACATGTGAAAAGGGAATAAAGAACTGTACCTAGAGGCCTGGAATTAGCGACTCAGGACTCCTTCGGACTTAATGGAGTCGCGAAAAAGGGACAATAACTTGAATCCCCTCTAGACTCAAAGGAGACACAAGAAAAGGGAATAAAAATCATTTCCTGGAGGTTAGGAATCAACGACTTTGTCCTCCTCCAAATGTAAAGGATTCACGAGAATAGGAATTAAAGAACTATTCTAGGAGGCCCGGAATCAGCGACTCGGGACTCCTTTGGACTACAAGGAGACACGAAAAAAGGGATAAAGTGTTGTTCCTAGAGGCTAAGATTCTGCAACTCAGGACTCCTCCAGACATAAAGGAGTCGCGAGAAAGGGACAATACTCGAATCTCCTCCGGACTTAAAGGAGACATAAGAAAAGAAATAAAGAGTTGTTCCTGAAGGTCAGGAATCAACGACTCTGAACTCCTCTGGAATTAAAGGAGTCACAAGAAAGGGATAAAAACATGAATATCGTCCGGAATTAAAGGAAACACGAGAACAGGAAATAAAGAACAGTTCCTGAAGGCCCAGAATCAACGACTCAGGACACCTCCATACATAATGGAGTCGCGAGAAAGGGACGAAACTCGAATCTCCTCCGGACATAAAGGAGACACGAGAAACTAGAAAAAAGAGCTGTTCTTGGAGGCTAGGAATGAGCGACGCAGGACTCCTCCAAACTTAAAGGAGTCGCGAGAAAGGGACACAAACTCGAATCTCCTCCATACTTAAAGGAATCGCGAGAAAGGGGAAAAACTCGAATCGCCTCCAGACTTAAAGGAGATACGAGAAGTGGGAATAAAAAGTTGTTCCTAGAAGCCCGAAATCAACGACTCTGGACTCCTCCGGACTTAAAGGTGTCGCGAGAAAGGGATAAAACTGGAATCTCCATCGAACATAAAGGAGACACAAGAAAAGAGATAAGGAGCTATTCCTATAGGCCAGGAATCAGCGATTGGGGACTCCTCCGGACTTGAAGGAGTCACAAGAATGGGACAAAACTCAGATCTCCTTTGGACTTAAAGGAGACACTTGAAAAGGAAATAAAGAACAGTTCCTGGAGGCCAGAAATCTGCGACTCAGGACTCCTCCATACATAATGGAGTCACGAGAAAAGGATAAAACACGAATCTCCCCCGGACATAAATGAGACACAAGAAACGGGAAAAAAGAGTTGTTCCTAGAGGCTAGGAATGAGAGATGCAGGACTCCTCCGGACATATAGGAGTCGCGAGAGAGGGACAAAAATTTGAATCTCCTCTGGACTTAAAGGAGTTGCGAGAAAGGGACAAAACTCGAATCTCCTCCAGACTTAAAGGAGACACGAGAAAAGGGATAACGAGCTATTCTTGGAGGCTAGGAATCAGCGACTCGGGACTCCTCTTGACTTAAAAGAGTCGCGAGAAAGGGAAAAAACTCGAATCTCCTCCAGACCTAAAGGTGACAGGAGAGAAAGGAATAAACTGCTTTTCCAGAAGGCCAAGAATCAGTGACGACACCTCCGAACTTAAGGAGTCGCGAGAAAGTGAAAAAATCACTAATCTCCTCCAAACTTAAAGGAGACACGAGAAGAGGGAATGAAAACTGTTCCTAGAGGCTACGAATCAGCGACTCGGGACTCCTTCGGTCTTAAAAAAGTCACGAGAAAGAGACGAAATTTGAATCTCCTTCGGACATATGGGAGACACGAGAAAAGGGATAAAAAGCTATTCCTGGAGGCCAAGAATCTACGACGTAGGACTCCTCCAGACCTAAAGGAGTCGCAAGAAAGGGACAAAAAGTCGAATCGCCTCCAGACTTAAAGAAGACACGTGAAAAGAAAATAAAGAACTGTTCCTAGAGGCCTGGAATTAACGACTCTGGACTCCTACAGACTTAAAGGAGTTGCGAGAAAGGGACAAAAACTCGAATCTCCTCTGGACATAAAGGAGAGATGAGAAAAGGAAATAAAGAATTGTTCCAGGAGGCTTGGAATTAACGACTTGAGACTCCTCCGGACTTAAAGGAGTCGCGAGAAAGGGACAAAACTCGAATCCCCTCCGGACTTAAAGGAGACACTAGAAAAGCGAATTAGGAGTTGTTCCTGGAGGTTTGGAATCAACGACTTAGTCCTCCTCTGGACTTAAAGGATTTGTGAGAGAAGGACAAAACTCGAATCTCCTCCAGAATTAAAGTAGACACGAGAAAAGGGATAAAGAGTTGTTCCAGGAGGACAGGAATCAACGACTCAGGATTCCTATGGTCTTAAAGGAGTCCCGAGAAAGAGACAAAATTTGAATCTCCTCTAGAAATAAAGGAGACATAAGAAAAGGGTACAGAGCTATTCCTGGAGCCCAAGAATCTACGACGTAGGACTCCTCCTGACCTAAAGGAGTCGGGGGAAAGGGACAAAAACTCAAATCGCCTCCGGACATAAAGGAGACACGTGAAAAGGGAGTAAAGAACTGTACCTAGAGGCCTGGAATTAGTGACTCAGGACTCCTTCGGACTTAGTGGAGTCGCGAAATAGGAACAATAACTCGAATCCCCTCTGGACTTAAAGGAGACACATGAAAAGGGAATAAAATCATTTCCTGGAGGTTAGGAATCAACGACTTTGTCCTCCTCCAGACGTAAAGGATTCACGAGAATAGGAATTAAAGAACTATTCTAGGAGGCCCGGAATCTGCGACTTGGGACTCCTCCGGACTTCATGGAGACACGAAAAATGGGATAAAGTGTTGCTTCTGGAGGCTAGGATTCTGCAACTCAGGACTCCTCCAAACATAAAGGAGTTGTGAGAAAGGGACAAAACTCGAATCTCCTCTGGACTTAAAGGAGACACAAGAAAAGGAATAAAGAGTTGTTCCTGGAGGTCAGGAATCAACGACTCTGAACTCCTATGGAATTAAAGGAGTCATGAGAAAGGGATAAAAACATGAATATCCTCCGGACTTAAAGGAAACACAAGAAAAGGAAATAAAGAACAGTTCCTGAAGGCCCGGAATCAGCGACTCAGGACACCTCCATACATAATGGACTCGCGAGAAAGGGACGAAACTCGAATCTCCTCCGGACATAAAGGACACATGAGAAACTAGAAAAAAGAGTTGTTCTTGGAGGCTAGGAATGAGCGACGCAGGACTCCTCCAAACTTAAAGGAGTCGCGAGAAAGGGACACAAACTCGAATCTCCTCCATACTTAAAGGAATCGCGAGAAAGGGAAAAAACTCGAATCTCCTCCGAACTTAATGGAGATACGAGAAATGGGAATAAAAAGTTGTTCCTAGAAGCCCGAAATCAGCGACTCAGGACTCCTCCGGACTTAAAGGTGTCGCGAGAAAGGGATAAAACTCGAATCTCCATCGAACTTAAAGGAGACATGAGAAAAGAGATAAAGAGCTATTCCTATAGGCCAGGAATCAGCGATTTGGGACTCCTCCGGACTTGAAGGAGTCACAAGAATGGGACAAAACTCGTATCTCCTCTGGACTTAAAGGAGACACGAGAAAAGGGATAAAGAGTTGTTCCTGGTGGCTTGGAATCACTGACTCGGGAAACTTCCGAATTGAAAGGATTCGCGAGAAAGAGACAAAATTCGAATGTCCTCTGGACTAAAAGGAGACATGAGAAAAAGGGATAAAGAGATTTTTCTAGAGGCTAGGAATCAGCGACGCAGGACTCCTCCAGACCTAAAGGAGTCGTGAGAATGGGACAAAAACACGAATCTCATCTGGCCATAAAGGAGATTGAAGACGAGAAATAAAAAAAAGTTGCTCGTGGAGGCCTGGAGTCAACCACTCGGGACTCCTCTGGACTTAAAGGAGTCGGGAGAGAAGGTCATAACTCGAATCTCCTCCGACTTAAAGGAGACATGAGAAAAGGGAATAAAGAACTGTTGCTAGAGGCCAAGAATCAGCGACTCAGGACTCCTTCGAACCTAAAGGAGTCGCAAGAAAGGGACAAAACTAGAATCTCCTCCGGACTTAATGGAGACACGAGAAAAAGGATTAAAAAGCTATTCCTGCAGGCTAGGAATCTGCAACTCGGGACTCCTCCGGACTTAAAGGAATCACGAGAAAGGGACAAAACTCGAATCTCCTCCAGACATAAAGGAGACACGGGAATCGGAAATAAAAAACTACTCCAGGTTGCTCAAAATCAGGGACTCGGGACTCCTCCAGACTTAAAGGAGTCACGAGAATATGAAATAAAGAACAGTTCTAGGTGGCCAGGAATCAACGACTAGAGACTCCTCCAGAATTAAAGGAGTCATGAGAAAGGTATAAACTCGAATCTCTTCCGGACTTAGAGGGGACACGAGAAAAGGGAAAAAAGAGCTATTCCTGGAGGCTAGGAATCAGCAACGCAGGCTCCTCCGGACTTAAATGAGATGCGAGAAAGAGACAAAACTTGAATATCCTCTGAACTTAAAGGAGATACGAGAAAAGAGATTGAAGAGCTGTTCCTCGAAGCCAGGAATTAGTGACACAGGACTCCTTCGGACATAAAGGAGTTGCGAGAAAGGGACAAAAGTCGAATCTCCTCTAGACTTAAAGGAGACACATGAAAATGGATTATGGAGCTGTTCCTCGAGGCCAGAAATCAGCGACTCTGGGCTCCCCCGGACTTAAAGGAGTCACGAGGGAAGGACATAACTCGAATCTCCTTCGGACTTCAAGGAAACACAAGAAAAGGGAATATAGAACTATTCCTGGAGGCCAGGAATCAGCGACTCAGGACTCCACCGGACTTAAAGGAGTCGCGAGAATGGGACAAAACTCCAATCTCCTCCAGAATTAATGGCGATACGAGAAAAAGGAAATAAAGAGCGACTTAGGACTCCTTAGGTCCTAAAGGAGTCGTGAGAATGGGACAAAAACTCGAATTGCCTCCGGACTTAATGGAGACACGAGAAAAGGGAATATAGAACTATTCCAAAAGGCCACGAATTAGCTACTCAGGACTCCTTCAGACTTAAAGGAGTCACGAGAAAGGGACAAAAACTCGAATCTCCTCTGGAAAAAAAGGAGACATGGGAAAAGCGAATAAAGAGCTATTCTTGGAGGTCTGGAATCACCGACTCAGTACTCCTCCGGACTTAAAGGATTCGCGAGAGAAGGACATAACTTGAATCTCCTCTTGACTTAAAGGAGACACGAGCAAAGGGAATAAAGAACAGTTCCAGGAGGCCAGGTATCAGCGACATAGGACTACACTGGACTTAAAGGAGTCGCGAGAATGGGACAAAACTCGAATCTCCTCTCGACTTAATGGGGACATGAGAAAAAGGATATAAAGAGTGACTCAGGACTCATCTGGTCCTAAAGGTGTCGCGAGAATGGGACAAAGACGCAAATCCCCTTGGGACTTAAAGGAGAGACGAGAAAAGGGAATATAGAACTATTCCAAGAGGCAACGAATTAGCGACTCAGGACTCCTTCAGACTTGAAGGAGTCACAAGAAAGGGACAAAAACTTGAATCTCCTCCAGAAAAAAAGGAGACACGAGACAAGCGAATAAAGAGTTGTTCCTGGAGGTCAGGAATCTACGACTCAGCCCTCCTCTAGACTTAAATGATTCGCGAGAGAAGGACAAAACTCGAATATCCTCCGAACTTAAAGGAGACATGAGAAAAAGGAATAAAGAACAGTTCCTAGAGGTCTAGAATCAGCGACTCCGAACTCCTCCGAATATAAAGGAGACACGAGAAAAAGGAATAAAGAACTGTTCCTAGAGGCAGGAATTAGCGACTCAGGAATACTTCGGACTTAACGGAGTGTTGAGAAAGAGATAAAATTCAATTCTCCTCCGGAATTAATGGAGACACGAAAAAATGGATAAGGAGCTGTTCTTGGAAGCCGAGAATCAGTGTCATCGGACTCCTCCGGACCGGAAGTAGTCTCGAGAAAGGGACAAAAACTTGAATCTCCTCCGGACTTAAAGGAGACACGAGAAAAGGGAATAAGGAAGTGTTCCTTGATGCCAGAAATCAGTGACTCAGGACTAGTCCGAACTTAAAGGGGTCACGAGAAAGGGACAAAAACTTGAATCTCCTCCAGATTTAAAGGAGACACGAGAAAAGCAAATAAAAAGCAATTCCTGGAGTCCCAGAATCAGCGACTCGGGACTCCTCCGGACTTAAAGGAGTCGCAAGAAAGGGACAAAACTCGAATCTCCTCCGGATTTAAAGGAGACACGGGTAAAGGAAATAAAGAACTATTCCTAGAGGCCAGCAATCAGCGACTCAGGACTCCTCTGAACATAAAGGAGTCGCGAGAAAGGGACAAAACTTGAATCTCCTTCGGAATTAATGGAGACACGAGAACAGGGAAAAACAAGTTGTTCTTGGAAGCCAAGAATCAGTGACGAATGACTCCTTCGAACTTAAAGGAATTGCGAGAAAGGGACAAAACTCGAATCTCCTCTAGACTTGAAGTAGACACGAGAAAAGGGAATATAAAGCTATTCCAGAAGGCCAAAATCAAAGACTCAGGACACCTCCAGACTTAAAGGAGTTGCGAGAGAAGGACATAACTCGAATCTCCTCCAGACTTAATGGAGACACGAGAAAAGGGAATAAAGAACAATTCCTGGAGGCCAGGAATCAGCGACTCAGGACTCCTCTAGACTTAAAGGAGATGCGATAATGGGACAAAACTCGAATCTCCTCTGGACTTGATGGACACACGAGAAAAGGGAGTAAAGGACTATTCTTGGAGGCGAGGAATCAGCGACTCAGGACTCCTCCTGACTTCAAGGGGTCACGAGAAATGGACAAAAACTAGAATGTCCTCTGGACTTAAAAGAGACACGAGAAACGAGAATAAAAAGATTTTCCTAGAGGCCCGGAATCAGCGACTCGGGACTCCTCCGGACATAAAGGAGTCGCGAGAAAGGGACAAAACTCGAATCTCCTCAGTACTAAAAGGTGACACGGGAAAAGGAAATAAAGAACTGTTCCTGGAGTCTAGGAATTAGCGACTCGGGACTCCTTCGGACATAAAGTAGTCGTGAGAAAGGGACAAAACTCGAATCTCCTAAGGACTTAAAGGAGACACGAGAAGAGGGATAAAAGAGCTGTTCCTGGATGCCCGGAACCAGCGACGGAGGACTCCTCCAGACTTAAAGGAGTCACGAGAAATGGACAAAAACTCGAATCTCCTCCGGAATTAAAGGAGTTACGAGAAAAGGGAATAAAGAGCTATTCCTGGAAGCGAGGAATCAACAACGTAGCACTCTTCCAGACTTAATGGAGTCGTGAGAAAGGGACAAAACGCGAATCTTCTCTGGACATAAAGGAGACACGAGAAAAGGGAATAAATAGCAGTTCCTGGAGGCCAGGTACTAGCGAATTAGAACTCCTCCGGACTTATAGGAGTCGTATGGTAAGGAAAAACATCAATCCCCTCTAGACTAAAAGGAGACACGAGAAAAGGGATAAAGTGTTGCTCGTGGAGGCCAGGAATCAGCGACGTAGGACTCCTCCAGACTTAAAGTAGTCACGAGAAAGGGACAAAAACTCGAATCTCCTCTGGACTTAAAGTAGACACGATAAACGGGAATAAAAAGCCGTTCCTGGAGGACCGGAATCTGTGAAACGGGACTCCTTCGGACTTAAAGGAGACGTGAGAAAGGGACAAAACTCAAATTTCCTCCTGACAAAAAGGAGACACGAGAAAAGGAAATAAAGAACAATTCCTGGAGGTCAGCAATCAGCGACTCAGGACTCTTCTGGACTTAAAGGAGTCATGAGAAAGGGACAAAACTTGAATCTCCTCCAGACTTGAAGGAGACACGGGAAAAGGGAAAAAAGAGCTGTTCCTGGATGCCAAGAATCTGCAACGCAGGACTCCTCCAGACTTAAAGGGGTCGCAAGAAAGTGACAAAACTCGAATCTCCTCTGGACTTAGAGGGGACACGAGAAAAGGGAAAAAAGAGTTGTTCCTGGAGGCCCAGAATCAACGATGCAGGACTCCTCCAGACCTAATGGAGTCGCGAGAAATGGACAAAAACTCTAATCTCCTCTGGACTTAACGAAGATACGAGAAAAGGGAATAAAGAGTTGTTCCAGGAAGCGAGGAATCAGCGACGTAGGACTTCTTCGGACTTAATGGAGTAGTGAGAAAGGGACGAAACTCGAATCTTCTCCGGACGTAAAGGAGACACGAGAAAAGGGATTAAAGAGTTGTTCCAGGAGGCCTGGAATTAGCGACTCCGGACTGCTCCGTAATTAAAGGAGTCGCAAGAGAAGGACAATACTCGAATCTCCTCTAGACTTAACGAAGAAACGAGAAAAGGGATGAAGAGCTATTCCTAGTGGCCAGGAATCTATGACATCGGACTCCTCCGGACTTAAAGGAGTCGCGAGAAAGGGACAAAAACTCGAATCTCCCCTGGAATTAATGGAGTTACGAGAAAAGGGATTATGGAGTTGTTTCAGGAAGCGTGGAATCAACGACGCAGCACTCTTCCTAACTTAATGGAGTCGTGAGAAAGGGACAAAACTCAAATCTTCTACGGACAAAAAGGAGACACAAGAAAAGGGAATAAATAGCAGTTCCTGGTGGCCAATAATTAACGACTCAGGACTCCTCCGGACTTATAAGAGTCGCGAGGCAAGGAAAAACTTGAATCCCCACCAGACTTAGAGGAGACAGGAGAAAAGGGATAAATAGCTGCTCATGGAGGGCAGGAATCAGTGACGCAGGACTCCTCCAGACTTAAAGTAGTCGCGAGAATGGGACAACAACTCGAATCTCCTTTAGACTTAAAGGAGACACGATAAAAGGGATTAAAAAGCTGTTCCTGGAGATCCGGAATAAGCGACTCGGGACTCCTCCGTACTTAAAGAAGTTATGAGAAAGGGACAAAACTTGAATCTCCTCCTGACTTAAAGGAGACACGAGAAAGGGACAAAAATAGAATCTCCTCCAGACTTAAAGGAGATACGAGAAAAGGGATAAATAGCGGCTGCTAGAGGCTAGGAATAAGCATCTCGGGACTCCTCCGGACTTAAAGGAGTCGCGAGAAGGAGACAAAATTCAAATCTCCTCGGAATTAATGGAGACACGAAAAAATGGATAAGGACCTGTTCTTGGAGGCTAGGAATCAGCGACACCGGACTCCTCTGGACCAGAAGTAGTCGCGAGAAAGGGACAAAAACGTTAATCTCCTCCGGACTTAAAGGAGACACGAGAAAAGGGAATAAAGAACTATTCCAGGAGGCCAGGAATCAGCGACTCAGGACTCCTCCGAACTTAAAGGGGTCGCGAGAAAGGGACAAAAACTTGGATCTCCTTCGGTTTAAAGGAGACACGAGAAAAGTAAATAAAAAGCTGTTCCTGGAGGCCCTGAATTAGCGACTCGGGACTCCTCCGGGCATAAAGGAGTCGCGAGAAAGGTACAAAACTCGAATCTCCTCCAGATTTAACGGAGACACGGGAAAAGGAAATAAAGAACTATTCTTGGAGGCCAACAATCAGCGACTCGGGACTCCTCTGGACATAAAGGAGTCATGAGAAAGGGACAAAACATGAATCTCCTTCGGACTTCATGGAGACACGAGAAAACGGAAAAAAAAAGTTATTCCTGGAAGCTAGGAATCAGCGACAACGGGCTCCTCCGAACTTAAAGGAGTTGCGAGAGGGGGACAAAACTAGAATCTCCTCTTGACTTAAAATAGACACAAGAAAAGAGAATATAGAGCTGTTCCAGAAGGCCATAATCAGAGACTCAGGACACCTCCAGACTTAAAGGTGTTACGAGAGAAGGACATAACTCGAATCTCCTCTGGACTTAAAGGAGACACGAGAAAAGGGAATAAAGAACTGTTCCTGGACGCTAGGAATTAGCGACTCAGGACTCCTCTAGACTTAAAGGCGACGCAAGATTGGGACAAAACTCGAATCTCCTCTGGACCTCATGGAGACATGAGAAAAGGGAGTAAAAGACTATTCTTGGAGGCCAGGAATTAGCGACTCAGGACTCCTCCGAACTTCAAGGGGTCGCGAGAAAGGGACAGAAACACTAATCTTCTATGGACTTTAAGGAGACATGATAAACGGGAATAAAATGTTTTTCCAGGAGGCTCAGAATCAGCGACTCGGGACTCCTCTGGACTTAAAGGAGTCGCAAGAAAGGGACAGAACTCGAATATCCTCCATACTAAAATGTGACACGAGAAAAGGAAATAAAGAACTGTTCTTGAAGGCCAGGAATCAGCGAATCGAGACTCCTACGGACTTAAAGGAGTCGCGAGAAAGGAACAAAACTCGAATCTCCTCCGGACATAAAGGAGACACGAGAAAAGGGGAAAAAGAGCTGTTCCTAGAGGTCCGGAATCAGTGATGCAGGACTCCTCCGGACTTAAATGAGTTGCGAGAAAGGAACAAAAACTCGAATCTCCTCTGAACTTGAAAGGGTCGTGAGAAAGGGACAAATCTCGAATTTTCTTCCGGATTTAAAGGAGACACGAGAAAAGGAAGTAAAGAACTATTCTTGTAGGCCAGGAATTAGCGACTTTGGACTCCTCTGGACTTGATGGGGTCGCAAGAAAGGGACAAAAACTCGAATCTCCACCAGAATTAAAGGAGTTACGAGAAAAGGGAATAAAGAGTCGCTCCAGGAAGCGAGGAATCAACGACGCAGCACTCTTCCGGACATAATGGAGTCGTGAGAAAGGGACAAAACTCGAATCTTCTCTGGACATAAAGGAGACATGAGAAAAAAGAATAAATAACAGTTCCTGGAGGCCAGGAATTAGCAATTCAAGACTCCTCCGGACTTATAGGAGTCGCGAGGGAAGGAAAAACTTGAATCCACTCCGAACATAAAGGAGACAAGAGATAAGGGATAAAGAGCTGCTCGTGGAGGCCAGGAATCAGCGACGTAGGACTCCTCCAGACTTAAAGTAGTCGCAAGAATGGGACAAAAACTCGAATCTCCTCCAGACGTAAAGGAGACATGATAAAAGGGAATAAAAAGCTGTTCCTGGAGGCCCAGAATCTACGAATGGGGACTCCTCCGGACTTAAAGGAGTCGCAAGAAATTGACAAAACTCGAATCTCCTCTAGACTTAAAGGAGAGACGAGAAAAGGGAAAAAAGAGTTGTTCCTGAAGTTAGGAATCAGTGACGCAGGACTCCTTCAGACTTAAAGGAGCCATGAGAAAGAGACAAAACTCGAATCTCCACCGGACTTAAAGGAGACACGAGAAAAGGGAAAAAAGAGTTGTTCCAGCAGGCCCAGAATTAGCGACTGTAGACACCCCGATTTTGAGGTGACCCAGGAATGAGTATCCGTATGTTGCTTTGGATGTGATCAGCCCTTAAACCAGACCCCAAACCCATTAGCAAGCCAGAGTTCAGCAATTTGTGAGCCAAGCTGGCGCACCA
>JAMKQA010024648.1:0-12483 GCA_024699735.1 Posidonia australis
ACATAAATATGGAAAATTATTTGGACTAGTCCAAACATCACATGTTAATGATATTTTACATAATAAACTAAAAAATATTCCAATTAAATCTTTTTTAAATGTCTTATAAATTATATTTCTTGTTGTATTTCTAGAAAAACTTTTAAACGGTGGATTTAAATAATTTTACATACATGATTCAAAATTTTTATTGTCAGAAAAAGAAAATGATTGTTCGTCTTTTACTATAAATTTAGTTATTCCTTCCTTAACTTCTTCTGTATTATATTTCCAATTAATTATGCCACTAGATCCTACTTGTAATTTCGATTATTTTAAATTTGTATTGTCATCTTTATTATGTTTGGGTATACTTTTTTTATAAATGTCTAGATATATGACCTACACCCCCTCCCTTAGGGCATGTGTATGTGGTATTACAATAATTACAATAACACCTAGTTTGATCTACAGGGTCTATTGTAATATGCTCCCAAACCCAAGAACTTTGTTTCCTAGGTTTTTTAGTGGCTGTAGATTGTGTAGTCTGTGTTGGGGTAGACTGAGGTTGATCTGACTCCATACTAGGGATATAGTCATGGCTAACAAAATTACTAATATTTTCCATTTTAATATAAAAATGAATATAAAATAATAAAACCCTTAACCCATAAAAACCAAAACCAAAAAATGGAGGGATTAGAAGTAAAGAATTTGGAGGGATTAGAAATCGAGAAATTTTGATGTTGTTGGCTCAACTGGTGTCGCGTGGAGACTGGAGAGTAGAAGACGGGGCGGAATCCAAAGCCAAACAACGAAATCCTCACTTGAAAGTTGGGAAAAAGTTGTAATAGAGAAGAGAAGAGAAGATTGACTTGTGAAGAAAAATAAATGGAGTGGGGAGGTATTTATAGGTTAAATGGAGTGGGATTCTTAGTTTTTTTTAAAAAAAATTAAATCAAATGGTCGTTGCATTGGAGCGGTCCAAATGACCATTGCCCTGTCTTTATTATATTTCTTTTTTAAAAAGGGCCCGACCCTGTGTTTTCATTATTTTTTTTAACAGGTCGGGCTCAGCCCAACCCTGTGTTTTAAAATTTATTTTTTGTTTTTTTTACACGGGCTGGGTTGAGCCTGACCCTATGTGTTTTCTTTTTTTTTTTTAACGGGTCGGGCTGAGCCTGGCCCTGTGTGTTTTTTTATTATTATTATTTTACAGGCGGGCCGGCCTAGCCCGGCCTAGGCTGTTCCATAGGCCAAATTGGACCTAGTAAACGGGCCTTTGCGGGCCTGACCCTTAAGCCTAGGACGGTCCACGACGGTCCTGGCCCAGCCCGACCCACGGATGGGATTGTCAGGCCCAGGCTATGCTGAGCCCAGCCCTATTTCCATGTCTAGCCAGTGCACTAGGTGTAACCTTAGCTCTGATACCACTTCGTAAAGCCCCATGACCCATGCACGTTAACTAAATCATAGTATCATAAGTAATTATACTAATTACAGCAATAATTAAATAACTATAACTAAGGCTCACCTCTAGGAAACAATGAGCGGCTAGTAGCTCCTACTCAAGCACCGGAACCAGACTACACTCCAACCTACACCTGAAAACTAAACAAGCACGTATGAGTGACATCTAAGTCACCCAGTACACGCCCCAAACACACACACACAACAAAACTTGGCAAAAACAACAGAACACAGCTTTCAATTTATAGAACATAATTTTCTTTTGGAAATCCATTTCAAACATTGTTTTTTTTTCTTTTTCCTTTAAAACACTTGGAAATCTGTTTCCAAAACATGCATTTTCAAAAAGTCAAATTCACTTTTTCAATGTTTGGGATTTCTTTCCGAAACCATACTCTTTCCCAAAACTCATATTTCTTTCTTTTTATGCATTTTTAAAACCATTCTCATATCTCGAAAAATCCATATTCATGACCAGGTCCAGCCTAAAACACAATGCCTTATAGGACTCAAAACCACAAACATGGGCTAGTAACTAGTTAAAACACAATTCTTATTTATTTCTAGGATTTCAGGACCAAACACAAGTCCAATCCTAGCCAAACCACATCTTTTCATTTTCACCAATCCACACACTTTTCTTATTAATTTCCACTTTTTTTATTGATGTTACCTTGATTAAGGGTAACCAGGCACACAAGTAGTAGGTGAGGACATCATTTCCCCTACCTCCTTGCACTGCCACCGTGAAATTCCCCTTGTAGGAGGACATCGTCTCGACCAACTGGCCTCTATTTCTTTTCATATGCAAGGAGATACATCTTTTTCTGACGTCCCTTCGGTGACCCAAATACCTGGTTCATATACTAGGCTCAGCCTACACTGTCTCAAGCTCGATGACCACAGTCGTATCTGACAATTGATATCTTATCAATTTGCCGACACCAACCCCCTGTGGTCCCACTCTGGCTACTACAGTTGTGTCTGACAATTGGTTTCTTAGAGCATCATTTTCCTACTATATTGCTGACATCAACCCCCTGTGATTCCACAACACATTATTATTATTTCATTTTCAAAACTCTTAGAGTTTCTTTTCAAAACCATGCGTTTAAAACCACAAATTGGGTCTCATGCCCAAAACCACACATTTAATCACTTTTATCCATTTTTAGGACTTCAAACCCAAAACCATTTCCAAATTCACTTATTTGGATTCCATATTCCTCTATAACATTTACACAGGGAAAACACCATTCACATATTATCATTACCCATTTAAAACCATTTATTTCCATTTTCATACTCATTTATTCATATAGGCCAAGGGATAAAATCGATAGACCGAAATCTTGTTTGATATACTGAATCAACTGATTCGGTATACCGAATCGTTTTGGTCGACCTAGCGTTTTTGGTCTACCGTAACCAAGTATCCGAGCGCAATTTGACAGGAAATCAGTATGCTGAACCCAGTTCGGCATGCCAAAATCCCTATGGCCAGAACACTTCCCCTATTTCAACCCAAATAATCACTGAAAATGGGAACCTCCGACGAACCCCACAAACATACATCATAAAACACAAATAAAACATGAGGTGTAGACCCTTGAGACTACTTCAAAACCCCTCAACCCATTCATCATTTCATTAAGCATGCTATTCACAATAAAATCATGAAGACATGAAGCTCATTTCGAATCACTATTGCATGCATACCCAAAATTCGTCTAAATCCACAAAAATTCTCCCCAACCTCATGATCTCTACATAAACACATCACAAAAATTCTTCCAACCCATTTATCATGTTTTATTCATCATTTTCATGCATTTTTTCCCCATTAAGCTAACAATGTATAACAGAAGAGAAGGAGGGTTTACGTCCCTTAGACGGCACTCCGATGACTTCCCCCACAATCCGGCAAACCTCCCCACGTTCGAGCAAAGCTTTTCCAACCGACAATCCACGCAGACGAAGCTCTCCTCCTCCAGCTCGCGCACCACTCCTTCTTTCTCTCTCTTTCGACTTCCTCCCCTCCATTTCCTCCACCCTCTTTATCTCCTCCTCCACCTGCGTCGCTTTGGCCACCAATCCCATCACCCTCGCGTCGGAAGGGATGGGGAGGCACGAGCTCTCCCTGTGGAGACGTGGGTTTGCGAGAGGGGAAAGAAAAGAGAAGAAGACGAGGGCTCGTGAGTGAATGAGTGCAAAAGGGAAGGAAAATGAAGGAAAAGATAGGCACGCAAATCGAGACGACTGTGCATCCTTAGACCAGACCCCACATTAGTCTCACAATACAAACAGGTGCATAGAAAGCCAACAAACCACTACACACATAAGAAAGAACAGATTATCCATTATTAAACCATTTATACCATATTACAATTAATTACATGGTTTACAATTAAAAATGTATAATCAAGTCCAAGTGTCACATTTTTAGTATCGAAAATTTAATCGTGATTAACTGATGAATAGTGTTTTGGCAAATTTGTAGTTTAACCCCTCAAGTTTGTGTGAATTACTTTTAGGTCCCTAACTTTGATTAAATTGCACATAAGACCCTATGTTTTGTGGTAATTACCTTTCAATCCTTGAGGATAGTAGAAATTACCTTTTGGTCTTTGAACTTTGTGAAAATTACTTTTTAGTCCTTAGGTTTTGTATAAATGACATTTTAGCCCTTAAGGACTTGTTTTTAATGGTTTTTGATTTGTTTAGTTTCATATTAACCTTGTAGGTAATTATGTGTAATGCTTTGATCCTGAGCATGCTACCATGATCACAGTATCATAAGCAAAATTACACTACTTATAGTAAAATTAAATAACTGTAACTAAGGCCCACCTCCAGGAAACGATGTGTAGCTACAAGTTCCTACTCTGGTACCGGAACTCGACTGCACATGATCTACACCTGAAAACCAAACACATATGAGTGACATCTATGTCACCTAGTACGCCAAACACACAAACAACAAAATACGGCAAAAACACCAAAAATTCAACTTTTAATTTATAAAACTTGGTTTTCTTTTGAAAATCCAATTTTAAAACATTGTTTCCTTTTTCCTTTGAAATCACTTAGGAATCTGTTCCGAGAACTATGTTTTCTCAAAATTCACTTTCCATTCTTTTTAAAACGTTTGGAATTTGTTTCCAAAATCATATTTTTCCCAAAACTCTTCTTTTCTTTCTCTTTTATACATTTTCGACACCTTTCTCATATTCTGAAAAATCCAAATTTTCGACCAGATCCAGCCTAAAACACAATGTCTCTTGGCTCAAAATCAAAATCACAAACACTGACAGATAACTGGTTAAAACACAATTCATATTCACTTCTAAGATCTTAGGAGCATTCACAAGTCCATTCCTAGCCAAACCATATTTCTTTCTTTTTCACAAAACCACACTTTCTTATTCATTTCCACTTTTCTTTATTGATATTACCTTGATTAGGGGTAACCAGGCACACAAGCAGTAGGTGAGGATAACAATTCCCCTACCTCTTTGCACTGTTGTGGTGAAATTTTTCGTGCGGGATGACGCCGCCTCGGCCAACCAACCTCAATTTTATTTCATAAGCATGGAGATACATCTTTATTTGGCATCCCATCGATGACCTAAACAACTAGGTTCAATAACCCAAGCCCAACCTACACCGTCGGTGACTCGGACACCTAGGTCTCATATTCCTAGGCCCAGCCTACACTGTCACGAGCTCAGTGACCCGAGCACCTAAGCCCACATACCCAGGCTCAACCTACACCATCTCGAGCTCGACAACCACAGTCGTATCTGACAATTGGTTTCATTGGAGCCTCATACTCCTACCACATTATCAACACCAACTCCCATGGTTTCTTAACACATTACTAGTGTTTTATTTTCAAAACTCTTTAAGTTTTCCTTTTCAAAATCATTTTCATTTCAATCTTTTCGTTGTAGGGTTCTATCCATGCAACACATGACCCTCTACTAGAGTCCCAAACAAGCATCATGAAATGCCAATAAATCATAGTGTGTAGACCCTTGAATCTACTTCAAAACCCCTCAAACCATTCATCAATCCATTCACTATACAATTCATACGAAAATCTCAAAGGGGTGAAGCTCATTAACATCTACTGTAGCTTACATCCCTAAATCTCGTATACCCCTACCAATTTCCATACTAACCGCATGAACTCTACATATTCATGCTATTTATCACATTTCCATCCATTCTACTATTTTTATATGATTTTACATGCATTTATCTCTATTTT
Organism: Posidonia australis; assembly: GCA_024699735.1. Lineage (NCBI taxonomy): Eukaryota > Viridiplantae > Streptophyta > Magnoliopsida > Alismatales > Posidoniaceae > Posidonia > Posidonia australis. The sequence continues at coordinate 5,723 of JAMKQA010024648.1, forward strand.
CATGCATTTAGCATATCATGCTGTAAGAGAAGAACGGAGGAGAAGGAAGGGCCGCGTACCTCCGACGACGAACTCTCCCGACTCTGGCGAGCCTCTCCGTGCCCCAGCGAAGCTCCTCCCCACCGATGGACCACGGCTCAGCTCTCCTCCGCACCCTTTGGCTCGCGCACCCCTTTCTCTCTTCCTTCTTTTCTCTCACCGCTTCCACCCACTACTGCCTCCTTCCTCTTTATCTCCTGTTACTCCCGCATGGCGTTGGCCACCCATAATGTCGGAAGAGACGGGGAGACACGGATCGTGGCTGTGGTAGCACGGGTCTAGTGGAGGAAGAAGAAGAGGACAGAGATAGGGGAAAAGCTCGTGAGGGAGGGAGAAAAAGGAAGAAAGAAAAGAAAGAAGAAAAGACAAGCATGTGAACCGAGGCAACTGTGCATCCCCAAATCGGACTCCACATTGGTCCCAAATCACAAACAAGTGCACAGAATGTCAACCAAAACCCCACAATCACAAGAAACAACAGATTATCCATTAATAAACTATTTATACAATATTACAATTAATTACATGGTTTACAACTAAAATAGATAATCAGGCCCAAGTGTCACATTATGGCATGATAATAATTACGAAAATCATTAGAAATGGTCTAGGAATTGCCTAAAATAAAATAGCAAGATCCCTTAGTGTTATAAATAGGATAAAAGACTATATGACATAGAAATTCTAAGTCTTTCCTTTAAATGACTTAGATGGACTTTAGGGTTCATATTTAACCCTAGGATCGTAGTTGAGGTATGTTTTGACATAGTATAGACACCCCAATTTTGAGGAGACCCATGGATGAGCTTTTCAGTTGTTGCTTTGGAAGTGGCTAACCCTTGAACCAACTCTAAATCAATAGCAAGCCCAGCCCAACTAGAAATCCAGATAGGTAGGAAGGAGCACTTAGCTAGCACACTTACCTGGCACACCTAGCTAGCATACCTCCTTGGCACACCTAGCTAGCACATCTACCTAACACACCTAGCTAGCACATCTACCTAACACACCTACCTAGCACACCTAGTAGGCACACATGCCAGGCGCACATACCCACATATCTGGCGCCCAGCCATTTCTCAAGCTGCGGGCCGCTGGCTTTCTACCTCTCATGGCTGTTACCTCCAGCAGCGAATATGCCATGGAATCTTCCAGGCTTTTCGTCTACGAGGCTCCCTGCATTCTCCATGGGTTACCCTTGAGAAATCCCTATAAATAGACCCCATAGACCATCATTTGAAGGGGCTGAATCATCTTAAAAGAGAGCCTTCTCCAGAATTCTACAAACACCAACTTGCACTCGAGTTTTTCCTCTTGCACCCAGAGGTATTCTCAACCCTTCCAAAGCACTTGAGAGCTTATTATTTGGGTCTTTCTTTACTTCCTTGAAGGAACATCCACCTCGGACAAGGTAGGTCCTTTTATCTATCAAGTAACTTCTTATTCTTTTACAATGAGATAGCATGTTAATAGCTCCATGATAGGTCTGTTTCTTTTTATATCATCATGAGGATTTTGCTCTGATTTATTTGTTCTTTTTGCAAGATACTCTGTATGATAATCTATGCTTTGATTATAGCATGTTTATTTCGTTTCTAAGAAGCACTGCATTACTTGCATGAGCCACCTCTTCTTTACTATGTTCCTGATGTAGTCATTTGCATGAGCAATCTTCTCTTATTATGTTCTAGATATGATCATGATTTCAACAAGTTTTATTGGATCTCTCGTCCCATGCTTGAATCTTTTGCATGAACCTATTAATCATCATGTTCTAATAAGATAGTAATGATCAAATACATTTCATTATGCTCTTCACACTTGCATGGATCAACTTGCATTAGCATAGATTACCCATCATCTTTTTGGGTCAGTTCTGGATCGGATCGGGGTCTGATCCAGATTTTTCTGGGGAGCACCTATATGACGCACCAGAGCGGCGCACTTAGCCAGCGCCCCACTCTAACGCCCCATGCAGGAGCACCAGACTGATCAGAAGGTAAAACGGACCCATACATTAATTATTTAATAATAAATAATTTTTTTAAATTTAAAAATCCATAAACGGACCCAGACCAGCCCACTAACGGGTCATGGACCGTGTCGAGCCAATGGTATTTCATCCAAGAGTCGACCCAACCTGGCCTGTTTTTATGGGCAAGCCCGACTGGCCCGGTCTTGGCCCATCTAGGCCTAACATTTTTTAGACCGAGCCAACCCGATTTACACGTCTACTCCTATCACATTTTCATTAATGCCTAACACCTTTATGTGGCTTTTTATGTCTAATCCCCTTTTCACCACCTACCTATCATTGTTGCCTCTTCCGTAACTTGGGACACTAATTGCATAGTGGTAGCCCTTGTTGGGGGGCGGGGCCATAGGTTAAGAAGGTGATTTCACTCGTATCAACACTACACTTCCTTTCTAATGTACTTTCTTCTGATCTACACATCTTGATAATGAACATTGTCTTACGAGTGATACTGTACTTTCTTCCTTTCTAAATGCCATTATATGAATTCGTAGTGTCATTTATTAAAATGTTTGATGTTTAAGGTAGGTCATCCAAGTGACTATATAAAATAACATGAGAATACATAAGCAAAAATTCTATCCGGTTTGGATAAGATTTTAGTATATCTCCATCATTATCCTATTATATTCAATGATGGGAGTTAACACAAGCTTCAATTTTATGCATTAATAGGACTTGTATTATTGTGAATACTTATTATTGTTGGATTCTAGATATTTAAAAAGTACACATGCATACGTTATTATTGTTGTGTTCCAGAAAAATCCATTTCATTGTTTAATCAAATTGAAAATTAAAAAAATTCAAAAATTACATGCACTTGGCGTTGTCTCAACTAGTATAAATTAAAAAATAGAACAGGCATCCCTCCAGCTCCTACAGCTACTCTATTCTGCCAAAATCTAATTAGATAGCAATAAAAAGAATGTGTGTTTCAATTGGTATGCTAATCAATTGCTTTGTACGCAAAAGATTGAAAAGAAAATGAGTGTCCTTACAAAAAAGTCTCAAGTCTCTTGTATACAAAAGATTGAAAAGATAGAGAAATAGACCTTCAATTTGAAAGCTTTCATAGACAAGATAACACTAAAGCTAAAATATTATTGTATTTAATGCTATGTTTGATATACTAGAATGAAAATAGACAATAATGGAATGTACTCTAAAATGTAATTTGGAATAGAATGAAATAGGTTTATTCTATTCCTATATCTGGTATGCAATAAAATTGTAGAGTCAAATTAACAGATAATTTTTTCCACTGTTTGGTACATAAAAACAGAATCAGAATGGAAATACAAAAATTGAAAGATTAGCAACTACATATTAACAAAAATATCTTATCAATACGAAAAAAAATTAAAATAATTTTTTTTCAAATAAGTAGAATAAAAATGATAAATTCATGTTTACTCATAACATTAGACTACCAAAAAATATAATTTCACAGTATACCAAAAAAACATCAACAAATGTCACCAAAATATAGTTTCACCAGAAAAAAAAAATAGACTGTCCTCAATATAGACATACACACTACACTACAATAGATTGTCCTCAAGTCGGGAAAAAAATGACATACACAAAATAAAAAGGAAAAGAAGACAAAAAAAACTAAAAGGGAATTGAAAAAGAAAATAGCAGAGGAAGGGTCATCAAGTAGGAAAAGGGATTGCAGAAGGAACAAGTTGTGCCACAAAGGAGGAGAGAGTGCCACAAAGGAGGAGAGAGGACTATGTAGGAGCAAGTTGTGCCACCAAGGAGGAGAGAGGACCACAAAGGAGGGAGGGCCACAGAGGAGAGTCGAAGAGGAGACCGTCGAGGGAGGAAAGTCAAGGAGGAGGCTGACTGTAATGCCCTAAACCCGAGTATGCTACCTAAATCATAGTGTCACAGGTAATTACAATGATTACAACATCAATCAAATAACTATAACTAACTAAGGCTCACCTCCAAGAACAATGTACGGCTAGTGACTCCCACTCGAGCACTGGAGCTGGACTACACCTCCACCTGCACTTGAAAACCAGACAAAGCATGCGTGAGTAACATTCAAGTCAGCTAGTATGCCCCACACACAGAAATCATGGCACAATAGTGAGAAAACACAAGCCTAGACTATTACAAAACATGGTTCTATAAAATCCATTCTAAGACATCATTTCTTTTAAACATTTGAAATATCTATCCAAAACCATGTCCTTTTTTAAAAACACATTTTTCTCAGTTTATGCATCTTTAAACCTTTTATGCATTTCGAGAAATCCACATTCTCGACTAGATCCAGCCTAAACACAAGTCCTCACAGGACTCAAAATAAAACCATATACATTAACTAGCAACTAGTTAAAACATGACTCTCATTCATTGCTAGAATCTTAAGGCAAGGCACAAGTCTAAATCTAGTTAAAACCACATATTTTATTTCCATTTTTCTTACTAGTGTTACCTTGATCACAGGTAATCGAGCACACAAGTAGTAGGTAGGGACACTATTTCCCCTACCTCCCTGCACTATCGCGATGAAGTTCCCTGTGTGGGAGGACACCGGCCTGGCCCACAAGCCTCAATTTCATTTCATATGCATGAGGATATGTCTACTCCTAGTGTCCCATCGATGACCCGAACACCTAGATTTATACACCCAGGCTCAGCCTACAACGTCTCAAAATTCGATAACCACAATCGTATCTGACATTTGGTTCCATACCAATTTGTCGACACCAACTCATGGTTCCACACTGGCAACCACGATTGTATCTAACAATTAGTTTCTTTGAAGTCTCATACTCTTACCACATTGCCGATACCAATCCCTTGTAGCTCCAGAACACATTATCATTTTCTTTTCAAAACTCTTAGGTTATCTTTTCAAAATCATTACTGATTCTCTTTCCATTGTAGGAAGTCACTTCCATGCAACTCTGACTCTTCATTTGGGTCCAAAACTCAAAACCATATGAAACCATGCATTTATATTCATTATTGGGTCTCATACCCAAAAATCACCTTAAACCATGAATTTATCAATTTCTTTCCATCTTTGGGGCCTCAAGTCCAAAACTATATTCAATTTTATTTATTGAATTACATATTCCTCCATATCATCCACATCGAGAAAATCTCACTAATACATGTCCATTATCCATTTAAACCACCTATTTTCATTCTTCATACACATTTATTCATATGGACCAGGGGCCTGTTCGGTAGACCAAACCAGATCGACATACTGAACTATGCATCAACACCAACGATCGACCGATACTTAAGATTCAGTCATCCAAAAATCCCTACTTCAGTCGACTGAGACATTTCGCTCAACCGAAATCCCTTGAAACGGAAGACCAAATGTTTTCGTTCTATCAAAATTGAGTTTCTGGTCAAATACTGATAGCAAAACGGAATGTCGAACCCAATTTGGCATACCGAAATACCCATCTCCAGAAAACACCCATGAGCCCTAACCATTCGTTCGCTGGAATTAGGACCTTCGACGGATCTATTTCCAACTAACCACAAATCACACTAAAATCACCAGACGTAGGACTCTAAGTCTCCTTCCACTTGAGACAAACATCATTCAAATCCATTCATCATAGCTCTTGGAATAAAATCAAAACCAATAAGAGTGCAAAACATATATCCTAGCATATCATTCATAAAAATCCATAAAATTCATCCTAACCACAGGATCTCTACACATTCATGTTATTCATCACATTTCTATCATTCCCATTATTTTCCAAGATTTTTACCCATTTAACTCATAATGCTTTATTAACCAAACAATAAAGAAGGAAGGGGTCACGTACCTCTTTGGGATTTCGAGCAACCCACCTGCACTCCGACGAGCTCTTCCTCTCCTCACAGCACAACTCCGGCTCTCGACGCACCTCTGGCTACACTCCCTCTCTCTAGCCTCACTAGTTTCCCCTCGTCTCCTATTGTGCCTCTCCCCCAATGCCCATGCTCCACCCTCTCCTCCTCCTCCCTCTTATCTTCTCCTCCCTCCACGAATCCCATCGACCTGTCCACCCCCCCCCCCCCCCACATGCGAGGAAGGGACGAAGCAGAGTTGGTTAGCTATCCTCATAGGCGCCTGTAAGGAGAGAAAAAAGAAGAAGAAGAAGAAGAAAAAGACGACATGTTGTAAAACAGTGGCACTGTGCTTGGGTTGACCAAGGTCCAACTCAGGTCCCACACACACAAGCACAACACCAAAACCACATTACTAGGGAAACTACCAATACAGTCACACAGAGAGAGACACACACAACCACCACAGCAAATCAAACTATCTATTAGTAAACTATATTCAAATATTTCAATTAATCTCATGGCTTACATTAATTAGATAATTAGGCCCAGATGTTACATCCTACCTCTCTGACAAGAATTTTGTCTTTGAAATTCATTTCTAATAAAATAAGTAGTGGTACTATCTCTAGATGTCCGTCTCGCGCTCCCAGGTAGAGTCCTCTATACCATGGTGTTGCCACTAAACCAATACCAATGGAATCACCTTGTTCCTGAAGACTTGCTTTTTCTTGTCCAATATCTGAACTGTATTCTCAATCATAAACAAGTCCTCTTGAAGCTCCTCTAGCTGCACCGGTATAACCTAGGACTAGGGGTGCAAACGGATACGGTATATCCGCAAAATATCCGTATCCGTTTATGA
>JAMKQA010024649.1:0-11871 GCA_024699735.1 Posidonia australis
CTCTCAACACGGGCGCCCGCCCGAAGTAGTGCAGAAAAGGTAGTGACAGGCTGAATGCTAAGCAAAGCACCAACCGCCGGCTGTGCTCCCCGGATCACTATCTCAATAGACTCCTCGTCAGAAGGTCTATCCTTGACTTGTGAAGCCAGAGAATGCCAACGTCCAAGATACTCTCTGAATGGTTCTTGGGGTCTTTGCCTAAGAGCAACCAAGTCCTCCCTCTTGGGGACTAAGTCGAGGTTGAAGGAATATTGTTCCAGGAACGCCTGCGTAAGGTCGTCCCAAGTCCTTACGGTGGCCATGTCGAGGGAAGTGAACCACATCAACGCAGGCCCCGTGAGACTCTTCTGGAACTGGTGGATCAATAACCTTTCGTCAGCCTAAAGCTGAGCGAGGTCACCGCAATCGGCTTTTAGGTGGGCGATGGGGCAGCCCCTACCATTATACTTTTCGAATTCCGGGATGTGGAAATTCGGAGGGAGAGTCGCATCTGGGAAATAACAGAGGTCCCGAAATTGGAAGGACTAGCGGTCTCCACCTTGCACTTGTCGGAGAGTGCGCTCCAGATCGTTCACTCTCGCGTGGAGAGCATCTGGAGCTACTGCAGCAATGAACTGTGCAGTAGAGGCGGGTGGCGCGTACACTGTATAGGTCGCCCCTAAGGGCTCCTCCGGATCCACCATTCCATCGTCTGGTGCTACGGCAGAGTGGCTAGTGTACCCGTGCAAAGGTGCAGTGTGGTGTGGGACAAAGGATGAGGCCTGGTAAAGGGCGAAGGAAAGGCAGGAGGTGGTGCAACAAGTGGTGCAGAGTGTGGGAGCAAGGGCTGTTGGACCGGGAAAGAATCCGGTACAATGCCCGCAGCTGATTGTGCTCCCGTCGGCCTAAAGGATAAGCCACCAGATTGGAGGGATGCATGCTGTGGTTGGTGCTGTGCTGGTGAAGTAGAGGGTAATGCCGACATCCCTGCTGCCGGAGTGACAAGGGATGGCGAAGGCTGTGTTGGGAGTGCAGCAGGTGCAAACTGTGATCCTAAAGCCGGTTGCGCAGGCAACTCGGGAGCCGGGAAGGACAAAGCAGAGAAGGGCTGGAGGGCCAGAGCCAATCCCTGCAGCTGCTGGGTGAGGGCCGAGAACTGATGCAGCTGCGCGGTCGCGGGATCGTCACTAGTGGCTCCAAAGGACGGAGGCAAAACGGAGGCTGAAGCAAAAGGCTGGTATCCCAGTTTTCTAGCCATCTAGGTCACCAACACTTGTAGCGGCAGCTCCTGCCCAACTCCAAGAACATTCTCCTTAACCACCTATGACTAGAGTAGCACCATCCAATCCTACCACTAGCAGTCAACCTTCAGCTGACATCACTGGCCAGCTTGAGAAGGTTAAAGTCGATATTTCCATTTGGGACTTAATCCATACATCGGTTGAACATAGAGAAGCTTTCCTTAGGGTTTTTCAAGAAGCTCGTGTATCCCAAACTATAGAGCCTGCTACCCTGGAAAACATGGTAGGAATGATAGCGGCACCTCAGGTTATCTCCTTCTCTAGCCTAGAGTTACCTCCCTTTGGCACCAATCATAATTTTCCCTTGTTCATCACTGCACAATATCAAAGCTTCTGCTTCCCACTCACATTGGTGGACAATGGAGCAGGCCAAAATGTCTTCCCCTTGCGCACGGCAAGTGCAATCGGATTCAAGTCCGAGGACATTACATCAGCTATGAAAGGGATGTCAGCTTTTGATAATACGCATCATGATGCGCTTGGAGTCTTGATCATTTCCCTGACTATAGGCCCTGCTCGCTTCGACGTGGAGTTCTACGTCGTAGATATCGAACCCTCTTTCAATCTGTTGCTTGGACGCCCTTGTTTTCACAAGCATCAAATCATTCCTTCAAACCTCAATCGTATGATTAAGTTTTGCTGGGATGACAATATCGCTGTTGTCATGGCAGAAGACATGGAGAAGGTTGAGTCAGTCTCAGCTCTAGCCCCTCAGACCATTCACTTCGAGCCTAAACCTTCCGATGTCCTCTATCGGGTTAATTGATTTGAGCCGGTTAATTTCATTTCATCTTTAGATGTCGACCATTTGGCCACTTCTAGAAACTCCCGTTTGATGGTCGACAACTTGTGTCGCAAATGGGGATACGAGAAAGGATCGCCTCTGGGGCTTTATGGCCAAGGAATCGTCGTGCCGATCGAGGCTGAAGAATGGATTGAGCGAGACGGTTTAGGTTATGAACGATGCAGCCAAAGTAAGAGATCACAATGCCATGGTAAGTCTTCCAAGATGATTTTTCCACGATATTTATCCAACTTTATTAGCGCAGGCATTATGGATCCGAACCACAGTTCATATTCAGTGTCAGCACCATCAGCTTGGGTCTGTCTAGAGGATTCGTATCAGGATAGCAACCAGCTAGAGCAGCAGGGTACGGAACAGGAGAGCATGCAGATAGAGCAATCAGCAGCCTAGATTGTGATCCAAGAAACAGACTCGGATGATGACATCGGGGATATGGACCTCTTATTTCAGGAGCAACTAGATGTGCTTGCTGAAGATCAGGCAGAGCATGATCGCAAAAGAAAGGGTAAAGCAGTTGCTATAGCACCACCAGCAGAAGCACCAATACCACCCCAGGACCAGGTTTCAATTATGGTCCTGCGAGAAACAGACGGAAGGGATACTAGACCATTGGAGTTAATCTCCTGTCAGTCGGGAGGCGAGTCTAGTTGGTATTGGCAATATAAGCCTCACCTAGAGGGTGAGAATCAAAACCTTGAATCAAACACGAGTAGGACAGGCAGCAGTTGTCTCACCAATTTACAGCAAAGCAGCCACCAGCAAGTAGAATTTTGTACAGCTAACAAGAAAAAAGAAAATACCAAAAAAATCAAAAAATCAAAAACCAAAAGTAAGGAGGCATCGACATCAGAGGCAAGGACTCCTAGCTCCTCGGATCATCCAGACAGGGAAACTGAAGAAGTAGCACAATGACGGTGAAAAAGCACGAAGGTCACTGTAACAGTCCTTAAACGCCATAAGGGTGCAGAATCAGAGGAAGTCTTCGCAGTTGACGTAACAGACTCAACATTTGAAAAAGAAATTCTGTCAGAGTTGATTGCCTATGAAGAAGAGGACGAAGTACATGGAGCAGATAATGAGGATGAACCGTCACAGATTCCATTCTATGATGATGATCCAGAAGGCACGAATCTTCATGTAGAAGAGGAAACAGAGCTTATCAACATCGGCACGGCAGAAGAAATTAAAGAAACACGCATCAGTGCCAATTTATCACCGCAAGCAAAGGTGGAGTTTATAGCTTTCCTGAAAGAATATGTAGATGTCTTTGCATGGAGCTATGATGACATGGTGGGACTAGATATTGAAGTGGTAGTCCATACATTGCCGCTAATACCAAATTCAAAGCCAGTTAAATAGAAGCTCCGTAGATGGCGACCCCAATGTCTCTTAAAGCTTAAAGAGGAGATTATGAAACAGCACAAAGTCAACTTTCTCAAGGTTGTGCTATATCCCGAATGGCTCGCCAATGTGGTGCCAGTGCCGAAAAAGGATGGACGGGTTCGCATGTGCGTCGATTATCGAAATCTCAACAAAGCGAGTCCCAAAGATGATTTCCCGCTCCCCCACATCTATATTCTGGTAAACAACACTACTGGGCATAAGATGTTGTCATTTATGGATGGGTTTTCCTGATACAACCAGATCGTAATGGCTGAAGAAGATATGGAGAAGACATCTTTCATCACTCCATGGGGAGTCTTCTGCTACAGAGTAATGCCATTTGGGTTGAAGAATGCAGGGCCATGACAGCTTTATTCCACGATCTTATGCATCAAGAAGTTGAAGTATATGTGGATGATATGATTGCTAAATCTAAAGAGCCCAAGGACCATCTCTCTTGTTTGAGAAGGTTGTTTGAGCGCCTGCGAAAATATAAACTCCGCTTGAACCCCAACAAATGTGTATTTGGGGTATCTTATGGAAAATTACTGGGTTACATCATCAGTCAAAGGGGAATTGAAGTAGACCTCCACAAAGCTAGGGCTATTATTGACATGCCTTCCCCAACCACAGAGAAAGAGATTCGTGGTTTATTAGGCCGACTACAATATATCTGTAGGTTTATTGCACAGCTTACACCTATATGTGAACCCATATTTAAACTACCAAGGAAAAACGCTCGGACTTGTTGGAATAATGAATGTCAAGCGGCCTTTGATAAAATCAAGCAGCTCCTGGTGAAGCACCTAGTTTTAGTTCCCCCCACGCCAGGATGTCCTCTGCTACTATATCTCTCCACAACACAGCATTCCAAGGGTGTAGTTCTGGGGCAGCATGATGAATCTGGGCGCAAAGAGAAAGCTATCTACTACCTCAACAAAAAGTTCAATAACTGTAAGGTCAAATACAGCCCAATAGAAAAGTCTGCTTATCCCTGGTGTAGGCCACACAGCGCCTCCGACATTATTTGATGGCATATCCGGTATTCTTGTTATATCAACATGACCCTACTAAGTATCTGTTCCAGAAGCCAGCATTGGTGGGCAGATGTGTTAAATGGTAGGTGATGTTATCTCAATACGATATCACTTTTGTCACACAGAAATCCATGAAGGGACAAGCCATGGCAGATCATTTGGCTGACTTACCTTTGCCAGACTATCAGCCTTTGCAGACCCAGTTTCCAGATGAAGATATATTGTTTGCAATGAGCGAGTTGGAGCTGGAAGGGCCTCAGAATGAGCATCAATGGTGTCTGTACTTCGATGGTGCAGTCAATAAACGAGGAAGAGGAATCGGTGCAGTTCTAGCAACGCCACAAGGACAGCTTATTCCCTTTGCAAGGAAGCTGACATTTGAATGCACCTATAATGAAACCGAATATGAAGCCTGTATTTTAGGCTTACAAGTGACGAGGGACCAAGGCGCCCGGGATCTCCACGTGTTTGGCGACGCAATGCTGGTTATTTCGCAGGTCAATGGCGACTGGAAGACAAAAGACCAGAAGCTCGTACTATATCATGAACATTTGCTGACGCTTTGGCAACTCTGGCATCATGGTTATCACTCCCAGAGGCACAGGCTATGGACATTTCGGTCACATGCATTGAACAATCAGCACATTGTATGCATATCCAAGAGGCTCCATCATAAGCTGAATTGCCTTGGTATAGTGATATTAAAGCTTTTCAGGAGTTTGGCAGTTTCCCTCCTGGCATTTCTGCATTAGATAAGAAGACCCTGACACAGTTAGCATCCAAATATGTGCTCGGGGCCGGGCAACTATACAGAAGGTCTTATAATCAGATGCTTCTCAGGTGTGTAGACAAAAAGGAGGCAGATATGCTAATGTTGAAAGTCCACGCAGGCACCTGCGGTCCACACATAAATGGGGTTCTTTTAGCCTAGAAAATTATGTTGCAGGGGTATTTCTGGTCCACCATGGAAACAGACTGTTGCCAATTTGTCAGAAGATGCCATAACTGCTAGATACACGGTAATTTTATACATGCTCCCCCACAACAATTGCATAGCATGTCATCGCCCTGGCCATTTTCTACTTGGGGAATTGATGTTATCGGGGCCATTCATCTAGCTACATCCAATGGGCACCGTTACATTCTGGTAGCCATTGATTATTTCACAAAATGGGTCGAGGCGGCATCATATAAAACAGTCACAACCGCCATTACAGAAAAGTTCATTAAGAATAATATTGTCGCCTGATATGGGGTTCCATTTGCTATCATTTCAGACAACGGAACTAATTTCATAGCAAAAAGAGTTGAGGATTTCCTCTAGAGTTGCAAGATCAGGCATCACAGATCCTCTCCCTATCGACCTCAGATGAATGGGGCAGTGAAGTCGGCTAATAAGAATCTGGTGAAAATCTTGAAGAAGATGGCCGAGACTCATAAAGATTGGCATGAGAAGCTGCCTTATGCATTATGGGCATACAGGACCTCCATCCAGACGTCAACAAGAGCAACACTTTACTCTTTCGTGTATGGCATTGAGGCGGTCCTTCCCTTTGAAGTCGAGATTTCATCGTTAAGGATCTTGAAGGAGGCAGAATTAGAAGAGGCTGAGTGGATACAAGATCGTTGTGTTCAGCTAGATCTAATTGACGAGCACAGATTGCAAGCTCTGCATCATGCCCAATGCTACCAGAAAAGAATGGCCCGAGCTTATCAGAAGAAAGTCCATCCTAGAAGCTTTGAACCAGGAGACTTGGTTTTGCGTGCCATTCATTTGCCTAATACACGAGGAAAGTTTAGGCTTAATTGGCGTGGACCTTTTGTGGTTAAGGAGGCCCTGTCTGGGGGTGCAATCATTCTTGAAAGAATGGACCATAGAGAGCAGTCAGAGCCTGTCAATGCGTCCTACTTAAAGAAGTACTACCAGTGACTCCTAGTCAATCCTAAGCCTTGCACCGTAAGCCATGCAATTTCATGCTTCTTCTTTTCAACTATTAAAATTTTAGATTAGTGCATCCTAGCATAAACATGAATAATCTCCTGCACCTTTGTTCTTTTTGCATAACATCATCATTGCCCGATGAGGAAAATCGGAAGCCTGTTTGCGTAAGACATGTCAAGTCCTCCTCTTGTGCTACTACCCTAGAAGCTTAGGATGTGAGAGAGAGATTTAAGAGAAATGGGCTAAATGAACAAATCCCCACGGGACCTATATCTCCAAAGGGAGTAAAAATGTTAGGTTTGGAGAGAGTGTGAGCATTAAAGAAAAAATACACTGACCTTGGAGCATAAAAGAAAATAGGAAGATAGAAGCAGTAGACAAAAGCTAAGCTCTACTGAGAGAGGCACGTGACCAACCTTACTCCTACCATATAACTTGGAGAGGAGTCGGAGCATGCACCTACTAAGCCCACATGATCAAAGGGACTAGCCACCCCTTCAGCACAAGGGAAATAGCAGCCACCCCCTTAGCCTAGGTGTATTTTTACCTCCAAGTAGGAGTAGGGTAGTTTTAACATGCCTATGAGGGAGAAAAGAAAATGAATCCTTCAAAAAGTAGATATAGGGCCCCAAGAATTTGACAGGAAGCCCATAAATCTGAAGGAGAGCCACAAATAAACCTAAATGCCTAAGTTAGTGCCACATGAGTCGAGGACAGTGTCACCTCTTACAACTGGCAAAACAGGCTTCCTTGGCGATGAGGGCACCAATATAACAATTAACCCTCTCTCTGCATTCGCACTTTTTGCACAGCACTTAGTCAAGCATATTTGCATTTACTTTGCAAGGCGTTTTGTCCGTATTCCGACCAGGGGCATGTCAGCTACCTTATTAGTCGTGGTATGGGCAAATAGGCATTCGGCTAGGGGCATGCTAGTCGCTTCTTTAATTGGAAGAATCTGAGACCAAGGGCATGCCAGTTATTTAATCTTGAAAGCAGTTGTGGGAATACATGAACAAATACAAGCAATGAAAGATGTCATAAATCCCAATAATTCTTATTGTGGTTCATCACTGATACATGTATTGCTAATCAACTCTAGGCCTCTTTGAACTGCTAGCCCCTATGAAACAAGTGCCGCTAGGTGGGATCTCGCTCAAAGGCCATGTCTCCCGTATCTCGGCTTCGTATTCCACCGTACAGCCGAAACCTTCAGTAATGGCAAGATCAGAGGACTTGATGCCAGCACGCATCTTACGGGCAAAGTCTGAAGTTGTTGCATTTGAGCCGACTATATACCTCTTGTGTCGGTCAGGACAGGGACTTTGCTCAATAGAATCCTAGCAGAAGCCAAATTGGCAAAGGACCCGGACATGGTGATACTCCACACCTCTCGAAAACCTAGGAAGAACCACGACCCGCATATCCCTGGCATTGAAGAAGGCAATAAAGGTTCTGGACGCCGAGGATATAATGTACCATGTTACTGAATCCTCAGCAAGATTCTGCAGTTTGCTGCACAGCTCTTGCACCCCTGGGAGTGTCGTCGAATGGTGAGTACGGCTATAGGCTTCAAAAGCAGAAAGCCAAGGGCGCAGAATCTTCACTCCCATATGAGTGGCAAACCAAACCTGGCAAAAAAGGAATCATGATTTAGAAAAGCACAGCAGAATATTTAAATATAAAATGGTTTGCTTACCTGTACCAGGGCACTGCACCCATAAAAATGGCAGGAGCGCTTCAATGCCCGGTCCAGGCCGACGTAGGTTTTAGCAAGAAGAACAGGAGCCAGATCAATCTGGCGAATAACTATCACCCAGGCTATTTCTACCACCTCGATAGCCACAGTCGTCCAACCATGGCTAAAGATAGGCTCCCCAAGAAAGCGCAACACAAAGCTATAAAGCCATAGGATGCCTAAGGAAGAGTGGGCATTGATGATCTCATCAAAATAGTTCAAACACACCATAGTAGTAGATCCATCTCTGTAGATAAGTCTCTCCTCACAGACATTTCTGGCCACGCCCGTAAGTCGGCTCACAACATGAACATAGCTGTCATGGCAAGTAAAGACAGGAGGGGACATAAAGGTGACAGGCCGCAAATCCGTCTGACTTCCTCCAAGGTCAGAGTCATCTCTACATGCCCAAAGCGGAAAACGTACAAGGCCGGTTTCCAAAATTGAGCCACATCGCACAGCAGATGCCAGTTAACCTCCATCTTAGCTATACTCAGAAGGGAGGAGGAAATACCCCAGACCCGTAGTTTTTCACGATCAGCAGCTGTTAAAACGTCAATCCAGCCACGTAGAGCATCTGAGCAGTGTTTTGGTGTCACCATGGCGGGATAACTCTGTGAACACAGATTTGAGCCAAATATGGCAGTAAAGAGGAGGGCAGAACTTAACATAAACATGAAGCAAATAAAGCAATCCAGTAGAATATAATCCAAAAGTAAACACAGAATTGAGAGGCATATTGAGAGTATTTTGCCATAGAGCCAGGATAGTATTACATCTACAGCAAAACACAAAGAACCAACAGAAAAACAGCAGAAAGCACATATGCATACCATTGTGATGCAGAGTATAACGCAGCCAGTGCTTAGAAAGATCAAAGAGAGAGCAAAAAGCAAAGATCTAACACTGTTTTTCAGAAAGGACGGGGCATCTCTCGCAGAATGCGAGTTTATATAGTGAAAATAAAAGGGGTTTCAGCAAAAAAGGAAAACAAACTCGCCATTTTTAGAGACGCATCTTAGGGGCACACCTAGGTGGCGCACCTAGGTGGCACACTTAGGTGGCGCCTGGAATGGCTGCAAATTTCAGCAGCACCTCCCTTGAAATATGGACCTCGCCATATCGACGCCATTAATTTACACCGACATACAACTTGCACAAAGACAAAACCCCGGGGGGCACATCACAGAATCTGGAATTTTATAAAATTTCAAAACAGGTTACAATATTCCACTATTATTACAAAGCTTTGAAAGAACTGCAAAATATAGAAAAGCTAATCCTCGTCAGAATCTTCCGCGTCAAATGCTGCCTTTTGGAAGTATTCGACCAAGAGACGGGCGCCTCATCGGGTGATTCGGCGCGACCATTGGGCAGCAGCAGCAGCAACAGCCTGGGAACGGGGAGCAGAATCTCGGACCCACTGGGTAACCTTGGTATCTGAGCGGTCCTCCGTAGATGCCTCCATGGTGAAATCCTCGCTACTGGCTACATTCACCTCCTGAACTGGGAAGTCTTGCTGCAATATCAAAGTTTTTTTGTTAGCAGTCGGAGTTATAAGGGAAAGTAACAAAAATAGAAAGAGAGACATACCCGGATGATGTTACACCAGCGCAGTTCCTGCAAAGTAACAGATATGTCAGGCGTGCTTTAAGCTGAAAATGATAATTTGCAAAGTAAAAGTCTTACCCTCTTCCGACGGATATCAGCATAAAAGGTGTCAAATTGTTCTTCAAAGCCCTACGGATTGTGACAAATGTCAGACTTATATAATTCACATACCTGCAATATTAAGCAGAAGTGGTAATCATGTACCTTGGCCTAGTCGGACGCATACCATATCCCACGCTGGCTGTCCCGCACTGCCTCCTCAAAAAGGTATGGCTTCCCCACACGCTTGTACCAAGCTAGATAGTCTGTGTAGTTAACTTCCCAAAAGACATGTCTGTCCTGGGAATGGTTGTTGCATGCTGGCTTCTAGCAGCTGAATGAGTCGTAGCCGGGCGATCCATATAAGGAGGAGGAGGGGCAGGAATGCAGAACTCGTTCAGAAATTAATGCCGCACGCGCCCCGGAAGGAAATAGATAGACTTCTTCATGCAATAGAACTTCACCTACTTGTCCTTAAGAACGCGGCCAGAGTTCAGGGGAGCCCAGTCAAAGTCATCATATTTGGAGAACGGGCGCAGATGAACCTGTTACAAGAGAAGAGGAATATATAAGCAATCTAAGCAAGCATTAGGGGATACAGCATAAAAAAGGAAGGGAAACTTACATCCTCGAGTTCTACTAGGTCCTACAGATACCAGTAGGACTCGTAACTATAGACCCCAGTAGCAACCCGATGGTCAGGCTCGACCCACTGACAGGGAAGAGGCAGAAGCTCGTCCTGAAGACGGCCAAAACTATGCCCTCCGATGATATGCTCCATGATCCAATACTGGAAATGGCAGACAGAAGTCAGTTTATCAGATATCAAGCATAAAGGAATTTGTTTTGCAAAAGTAATGAAAGCAAATACTTACAGTCAGTAGAGGGGATAGCCCCACATAAGAGCGGCGCCCAAGCTTAACCACATTGTCAAGCCCACAGATCAGCCAGGTATAACTAGCGCTGCCCAGTCATAATGGTCCAGATGTTCCAGATTAGTTAAATACGCTATCCAATCAACATGAATGCAGTAAGCAGATGAGTCACAGAACATCATGGCTAGTAGATCCAACAAGAAATGCCTCAGTACGAAGTCTGCCTCTTCATTGTCAGGCTCGGGGTTGGGCCAGAACTGGTCCCACTCCCTCAACCACCCTACACTGATCATGTATTTCCCCCGAGGTGGCTTTGGAGGAACGCGACCCAAGTGTGCAGGAGCAAGGTGTAAACCGTGAGTGGTCTCACCTATAATTGGCTCGTCACCGAAGGGAAGACTCGTCAACAGAGCCCACTGATCAGGTAGGACAGTCAGCTCTCCGAATGGAAAATGGAAGGTGTGCGTCTCAAACCTCCATCTTTCCACCAAAGCCCAGAAGAAGTTATAATGGCCGTGTATAATCGGTATGCAAAGCAAACCTCCAAATGAGGATCGGTGAAGGAAGAAGTCCTGCAGAAAGTCCGGCAGACGATGAAAATGGTCAAGCATCGGGCCCCAGTGGCACTACATGATCCGGTTCACATCCCCCTCCTGAAATGTCAAGAAACAGAATTAATGCCAAGTCAAGAGCAGTTAAAGCTTGTTAAAGCAAGAAGATTACCTCAAAATCTGGACCATCACAGAGGTGATGGTCACTAAGCAGCCGCCCCTCAGAATTGCCAGACTCCTGGAAATGCATTAGTCAGGCAAAGCACTAGGTGTATACACATTTTCTTCCAGTTTTAGGTTTACCTCAATAGGGACAACAAGAGTCGAGCTACTAGAGGCCCGCTGTGACCATGCCGGTGGAACCACTGGGGCGCGGTTCACCAAAACCTGACTCCGGTGGTACGGGAACACATTGGGAGGTCCGATACAGTCATGGCGAAAATGGTGAATCCGGAGGAAGAGACAAGACTCGGAAACACCAAAGGGAAGACAAAAGGATAAGGAAAGGAGTCGCCACCTAGTCTTTTAATGGAAAGACGAGGAAAACCAAGAAAACACCAAAAAAATGCAGAAAGCAAACAAGATGCTATGATGCATGTGTGATCCGTGC
>JAMKQA010024650.1:0-10863 GCA_024699735.1 Posidonia australis
GGTCAAAAGGTCGAGCCACGGGATTTCCTGCCCAAGGAAATCCGAGAAAGGGGCTAGGACCCTGACCATCCGGTCAAAAGGTCGAGCCATGGGATTTCCTGCCCAAGGAAATCCGAGAAAGGGGCTAGGACCCTAACCATCCGGTCAAAAAGTTGAGCCACGGGATTTCCTGCCCAAGGAAATCCGAGAGAGGGGCTAGGACCTTGACCATCCTGTCAAAAGGTCGAGCCATGGGATTTCCTACCCAAGGAAATCTGAGAGAGCAAGGACTTTAACCGCCCGGTCAAAGTCAAGGAGCTGCATTTCGCGCCTGCGAAAATCCAAAGGGGAAAAGGACCTTGACCGCCCGGTCAAAGTCAAGGAAGCTGGATTCCGCGCCCGCGGAAATCCAAAGGGGCAAACGACATTGACCGCTCGATCAAAGTCAAGCAAGCTGGATTCCGTGCCCGCGAAAATCCAAAGGGGCAAAGGACCTTGACCGCCCGGTCAAAGTCAAGCAAGCTGGATTCCGCGCCTGCAGAAATCCATAGGGGCAAAGGACATTGACTGCCCGGCCAAAGTCAAGCAAGCTGGATTTCGCGCTCGCGGAAATCCAAAAGGGACAAACGACATTGACCGCTCGGTCAAAGTCAAGCAAGCTGGATTCCTTGCCCGCGGAAATCCAAAGGGGCAAACGACCTTGACTGCCCGGCCAAAGTCAAGCAAGCTGGATTCCGCACCTGCGGAAATCCAAAGGGGCAAAGGACCCTGACCGGTCAACGTCAAGCACGTTGGATTCCGCACCCGCGAAAATCCAAAGGGGCAAAGGACCTTGACCGCCTGGTCAAAGTCAAGCAAGTTGGATTCCGTGCCCGTGGAAATCCAAAGGGACAAGAAGGGTCTCATCCGTTTAGGAGGAGATCCCGAAAAACAAAGCGATGGTCCCAAGATTATTCCCCTGGAAGGAACTGCAATATGCTGATTGCCAAGGTTGCGGTGCGGAGACTGGCACTCCTGTCGAGATGCATGTTCAAATCTCTTGTTTGCTGCGATTCTCCATTTTGCTTGCAAAGGGTGATGACTTATGTGCAAATATCCACAAATTTTGGGCTTTACTGTAAACTGCCCAACCACAACTGCTTTTGATTGCTATACTGCCATCGTGCAGTGACATTTGAGATTCTGCTGTATATCAACAAATGTTTGCTTTGAAACAAACCTCCCACGTCCTTTGTGGACTGATTTGCAAATTTATGAAACATAGGGGGTTTTCTGCAAATTACCCTATGTCGTGCATTTTGTGAGACACATGCTTAACACTACATATTCTGCACTTGGTGCATAAGCTGTGAGATGATAAGAGCTGGAACGCAATTGTCACAGTCATTTTGCATTTCTGAACCCTGACTTATTTCACGCGTGGGTCCCACTGAATAACTGCCATAACTGCCCAGAAATATTTTCATATTCTCTTTGCTGCTTGGAACTACAAGGGGATGTTGCTCTGTTTTTTGTATGTTTCTGTTGATTGGGTTTCATATCCCAATATGCATAAAGTTTTTTATTTAAATTCTTCTTCCTTCTATCATAAGACGAGCTGCCTCTTCCTCTTCTTCATTCTTTTCTCTCCAACATACGAAACCCGCCTCTTCTCCATCTTCTCGATGGAAAACCCCGCTCTTTCCTCCTCTCTCATTCGCAGCGGCGGCGCGCAAGGGGGTGCGCCGACGGGGTGCTTGCTGCTGGTGCGCGCGTGAGGCGCGTCGGCATTATGTGGAGCGGTTGCGGCGGCGACACGGTCGACGACGGCATGGACCAGACTCTCCAGGACTGGCTGGATCGAGGGTCGCTGGCGGAGGTAACGTCCGATCTCTTCTCCCCTTTCTTTTGCTTGGGCTTGCATTTTCCTCTGTCCCGGATGGTCGACGGCTGGGCAAAGCTCCGACGGGCTTTGCGAGCGGCAGGTCTGTTCTGTGCAAGAGGCAGCGGCGGGCTGCGGGCTTGCCTGCAGTTGCTGTTTGCGGGGAGTAGTGGCCGCGGGTTCCGACAGACTGGGCTATGGCGAAAGGGTTGATATGTTGGCTGTAGGTCGCTGTCTGTGGCAACCGTGAGGAGGTGGAGGTGGCGGGCTGAGGTTGTTGGGTTTTGATGGGAGGATGGCCGTGTGGTGGAAACGGCAGGCTGAGGCAGTGGTGGGCTGGTCGTGAGATGGGTCGACCGTGTGATGGAAACGGCGGGCTGAGGCAGTGATGGAAGGCTGTGAGGAATGTTCAAGGCTTGGGCTACAAAGAAATTTGCTGTTGTTTAAGCCATTCGTGCCATGCTTCTGTTCATGCCATATATATTCTGATTTAAATGCCATGCTATAAAACATGATTTCACTATCTAAGTATTGGTCACATGCTTGAATAAAATAGCCCGCACAGAATGCTTCACGTCTATTTTTCATGCCTAAGTAGCAAGAGTATAAAATATTATCACATAATTTGCACATTTTCACGTAACACTGAGCTGTCACTGTATGCCTGCTTGTACTTGTATTTCTGCCACTATATGCCGTAATGCTTTAAATGCCATGCCCTTTGGCTACTATGTCAATTTAACTTCGACATATTTTGCATTTGTCATGCCTACTGCTGCTGTTTGACCCTTGGTTCGGCTTTTTTCCTTTCCGCAGGATGACCCATTTCCCAAGGCAGGGACCCCACAATCTTCATGGGACATGCCTTCTAGCTCTCGTTCCAGACGACGAGGCAGTTCTTCGAGGTCACGGGCCTCTAGCAGCTCGACTCCTGTTGTCCCTGCCTAGGTAAGCCCAAACTGAAAGTAAATGAGTATTTAAATCCGGTGTTTTCTGACAAATGCATTTTCAGGAGTCCGGAAATTTTGAGGGGCGGTTGCTGAGTGACCATCATATCTGCAAGAGTCCCGAATTTGGAGTAATTTTCTTGCTTTGATGTACTTTAATTGCAATCTGCTTTTGACTTGGCTTTAATCTTGACATTTCAGGAAGGGGACGCGAGTCAGATCATGCGATGCCACTAGGGCCCGATGCTCGATCATTTCCATCGTTTGCCGGATTTTCTGCAGGACTTCCTCTTCCACCGGTCTCCATTTGGAGGTTTGCTGCGCCTACCCATCATTCATGGGCATTACAATTTCTTCAGAGCCTTGGTAGAAAGATGGAGGTTCGAGACGCACACCTTCTACTTGCCATTTGGTGAGCTGACTGTCCTGCCTGATCAGTGGGCTCTACTGACGGGCCTTCCTTTTGGTGACGAGCCCATTATAGGTGAGACCACCCACGGCTTCCACCTTGTGCCTGCACATCTAGGCTGTGTCCCTCCTAAGCCACCTAGGGGGAAACATATGATCACCGTGGGGTGGTTGAGAGAATGGGACAAATTCTGGCCCAACCCCGAGCCTGATAGTGAGGAAGCAGATTTTGTACTGAGGCACTTTCTGCTAGAGCTGCTAGCTATGATCTTCTGCGATTCGTCAGCCTACTGTATCAATGCTGACTGGATTGCGTATCTGACCAACCTGGAGCATCTAGATCATTACGATTGGGCTGGTGCTAGCTATACTTGGCTAATCTGTGGGCTCGACAATGTGGTCAAGCTTGGGCGCTGTTCTTATGTGGGGTTGTACCCTCTGCTGACTGTAAGTATTTGCTTCTGTTGCTTTGCAAACCAAATTTTCCTTATGTTTTATATTTGATAAACTAACTTGTGTTTGCATTTACAGTACTGGATTATGGAGCACATCACCAGAGGCATTGCTTTGGCCGCCTGCGGGACGAGCTCCTGCCTCTTCCCCGCCAGTGGGTCGAGCCTGACCACCGGGCTGCTGCTGGGGTGTTTAGCTATGAGTCCTACCGGTATCTGCTGGACCTGGTAGAACTCGAGGATGTAAGTCTCTTCTACCTTTTAACTTTGCATGCCTGTTGTACTTTGTTTGCTTACAACTCCCTGTTTCTGTAACAGGTCCACCTATGCCCATTTGCTCGATATGATGGCTTCGACTGGGCTCCCTTGAACTCTGGCCGTGTTCTTAGGGACAAACAAGTGAAATTCTATTGCATGAAGAAGTCAGCCTACTACCTCCCAGGGCGTGTGCGGCATCAGTTCTCGGATGTATTTTGCATTCCTGCCCCTCCTCCTGCTGACATGGATCGCCCGACTACGACTCGCTCAGTTGCTAGAAGCCGGCATGCAGCTGCCATGGCTTCTCAGGACAGGCACGTCCTTCGAGAAGTCAACTACACAGACTACCTTGCTTGGTACAAGCGTGTGGGGAAGCAGTACTTATTCGAGGAGGCAGTGCAGGATAGCTAGCGCGGGATATGGTATGCATCTAGCTGGGCCCAGGTACAGAATTTCCAACTCTGCTTTTCATTGCTATTGTGTGAACTATGACAGTCTGACATTCGCTATAATTCACAGGGCTTCGAGGAGCAATTCGGCGCCTTCTATGCTGATATTCGCCGAAAGAGGGTAAATTCTTATTTTGCAACCTGCCATCTTGGCTGTATCTGACATATTTGTTACTTTGCAGGAACTACGCTGGCGCAACATCATCCGGGTATGCTTCTCTCCTTTGCCCCTGCTGCCACTTTTAAAATTCTTATTGCTAACATAAGTTTGATTTTGCAGCATGACTTTCCTACCCAGGGAGTGAATGTAGCCAGCAGCGGGGATTTCACTATGGAGGCATCTGAGGAGGACCGTTCAGACACCGAGGCTACTCAGGTGGTGTGCGACTCTGCTCCTTGCTCTCAGGCTGCCGCAGATGCTCAGTGGTCACGTCGAATCACTCGACGAGGCAACAGACTCTTGGCCGGGTACTTCCAAAAGGCGGCATTTGATGAGGAAGATTCAGACGACGAGTAGCTTTTACTTGTAATTTTTGGAAATTCTGTAACAATGCTGACACATTGTAACCTTCTTCTAAAAATTTATAAGAAAATTTCTGATTCTGCAATGTGCCCCTCGGGGTTTTGTATGTGCAGGTTGTATGCAAAAGCTCTGTGCAGGGTTAAACAAATGGCGCTGATTTTGGCGATGTCCATATTTAGAGGAGGTACTGCTGAAATTTTGCAGCCATTCCAGGCGCCACCTAGGTGCGTTGCCTCTGTGCGCCGCATAAGTGCGTCTGACAGGTGCACCTCCAAAAATGGCGAGTTTTGTTTTCCTTTTTTTGCTGAAAACCCTTTTTGCTCTTCTATATATGCCCACGCCCTGCGAGAAACAACGTCGTCTTTTTTGAAAAAACACGGCGACAGACCTTGCTTCTTCCCTCTTTGCTTATTTTCTGATCTTTCTGGGCACGGATTCTGTATTACCATGGTAAGGGCTACTGCATACATGTATTTTCTGTTGCTCTTTTATTGTTTTCTTGCAGATTTGCTTTGCATTATATCACTTTCATGGCAAAAAAATTTGGAACATGCTTCTTGATTTTGCAAATGCTTCTTGTATCATATTCTACTAGATTGCTATGCTTATCCCACGTTTATGTCAAGTTCTGTCTTTTTACTGCCATATTTGGTTCAAATTTGTGCCTGCAGAGTTATCCTACCATGGTGACCCCTAAGCACTGCTCTGACGCTCTACTTGGCTGGATCGATGCCTTAACAGCCGATGATCGGAAGCAACTCCGGATCTGGGCTATTTCCACCTCCTTCCTGAGTATAGCCAAGGTGGAGGTTAATTGGCATTTGCTATGTGCCATGGCCCGATTTTGGAAGCCAGCCTTGCATGTTTTTTGCTTTGGGCAAGTGGAGATGACTTTAACTCTGGAGGAAGTCAGACGAATCTGTGGTCTGTCACCGTTCATGTCCCCGCCAGTGTTTACTTGCCATGATAGTTATGTACATGTCGTGAGTCGACTCACATGTATTGCCAAAGATGTCTGTGAGGAGAAACTCATCTGCCGAGATGGTCCTACACCCATGGTGCGCCTGGATTATTTTGATGCAATCATTGGTGCCCGCTCCTCCATGGGTACCCTGTGGCTTTATTGCTTTGTGCTACGTTTCCTTGGGGAGCTAATCTTTAGTCATTGCCGGACGACTGTGGCTATCGAGGTGGCAGAGATAGCCTAGGCGGTAGTTGTTCACCAGATCGACTTGGCCCCTATCCTTCTTGCCGAAACCTACGTTGGTTTGGACCGAGCGTTGAAACGCTCCCGCCATTTCTATGGATGTGGCGCCCTGATGTAGGTAAGCAAATCATTGACATTTAATAATATTTTGCTGTGCTTTCATTAACCATAACTCCATTTTTGCCAAGTTTGGTTTACTGCCCACATGGGAATGAAGATTCTGCGCCCTCGACCTTCTGCTTTTGAAGCCTATAGCTACACTCATCATTCAAGGACACTCCCAGGAGTGCAAGAGTTGTGCGATAAACTGCGGAATCTTGATGTGGATTCTGTGACATGGTGCATTATATCCTCAGCGTCCCAGACCTTTACTGCCTTCTTTAATGCCACGGACATGCGACTCGTGGTTCTCCCTGGATTCTCTGGAGGCGTGGAGTATCACCCCGTCCGGGTCCTTCGCCAGTTCGACTTCTGCCAAGACTCTATTGAGCAAAGTCCCTACCCTGACCAATATAAAAAGCATGTTGTTGGCTCAAATGCATCTACTTCTGAGCTAGCCCAACAAATGAGTGCTGGCATCAAATCCTCCGGTCTTGCCATTACTAAAGGCTCTGGCTGTACAGCGGAATATGAGGTTGAAATAAGGGAGACATGGCCCCTGAGCGAGATTCAACCTAGTGGCACTAATTTCCTAGGGGCTAGTAGTTCAAAGAGGCCCCGAGCTGATTAGCACAATTTGTATGATAGGCCATAATAAGAATTGTTGGCACTGATGTTGCTTTGCATTGCTTAGTCTATATTTGCTTTTTGGATCAGTTATTTGGCATGTCCCTGATTTCAAATCCCTCCATTTTAAAGAAGTAACTATCATGCTCCTGGCCGAATGCTTGCCTGCCCATACCACGACTCATAAGGCAGCTGACATGCCCCTGGTCAAAAATGTGAACAAAATGCTTTGCAAATATGCTTGACTCAAACTAGCATGCACCATAGCCAAATGCTTACACGACTCATAAGGTAGCTGACATGCCCCTGGCTGGAATGCGAACAAAAATGCCTTATAAAATAAATACAAATATGCTTGACTAGCATGCGCCCTAGCCAAACGCTTACACGACTCATAAGGCAGCTGACATGCCCACTGGTCGAAATGTGAACAAAAAATGCCTTGCAAAACAAATATAATTATGCTAAATGTTGTGCAAAAAATGCAAATGCAAAGAAACGGTTAATTGATATATTGGTGCCCTTAGCGCCAAAGAAGTCTGTTTTGCTTGCGATAGAAGGTGACACTGTCCTCAACTCATGTGGCACTAACCTAGGCACTTAGGTTTATTTGCGGCTCTCCTCTAGATTCATGGGCCTCATGCCAAATTCTTAGGGTCCTATACCTACTTTTTAAGGATTCATTTTCTTTTTTCCCTCATAGGCATGCTAACTGACTCTACTCCTGCTTGGAGGTAATAAACACTTATGCTGAGGGGGTGGCTACTATTTCCCTTGTGTTGAAGGGGTGGCTAGTCCCTTTGATCATATGGGCTTAGTAAGTGCATGCTCCGGCTCCTCTTCAAGCTAAATGGTAGGAGTAAGGTTGTTCACATGCCTCTCTCAGTGGAGCTCAACTTCTGTCTACTGCTTCTGTCTCCTTATTTCTTTTTGTGCTCCAAGGTCTTGTGTATTTTTCTTTATTGCTCCAAGGTCTTTTTGGAGCTCAACTTCTGTCTACTGCGTGGGAATTTGTGCATTTAACGCATTTCTCTGAAATCTCTCTCTCACACCCTAAGCTTCTAGGGTAGTAGCACATGAGGAGGACTTGACACATCTTACGCAGGCAGGCTCCCAATTTTCCTCATTAGGCAATGATGATGTTATGCAAAAAGAAAAGGGTGCAGAAGATTATTTATGCTGTGCTAGAATGCAAAGAATATAATAAAAATGCATGACTCATGGTGCAAGGCATTAGGATCGACTGAGAGTCATTGATAGTACTTCTTTAAGTAGGAGGCATTGACAGGCTCTGATTGCTCTGTATGGTCCATGCCTTCAAGGAGGACTGCACCTCCTGATAGGGCCTCCCTAACCAAAAAAGGTCTGCGCCAATTGGGTCTAAATTTTCCCCGTGTATCCGGCAAATGAATGGCACACAGGACCAAGTCCCCTGGTTCAAAGCTTCTAGGACAGACTTTCTTCTGATAAGCTCGGGCCACTCTCTTATGGTAGCATTGGGCATGATGCAGAGCTTGAAACCTATGCTCATCAATTAGATCAAGCTGGACATTACGATCTTGT
Source organism: Posidonia australis (assembly GCA_024699735.1). Taxonomy (NCBI): domain Eukaryota; kingdom Viridiplantae; phylum Streptophyta; class Magnoliopsida; order Alismatales; family Posidoniaceae; genus Posidonia; species Posidonia australis. The sequence continues at coordinate 8,374 of JAMKQA010024650.1, forward strand.
ACCCACTCAACCTCTTCTAATTCTGCCTCCCTCAAGATTCTTAACGAAGGAATCTCCACTTCGAAGGGAAGGACTGCTTCCATGCCATACACCAAAGAGTAAGGTGTTGCTCCTGTGGATGTCCGAATGGAGGTCTATAAGCCCATACGGCATAGGGCAGCTTTTCATGCCAATCTCTATGGGTTTCGGCCATTCTCTTCATAATCTTCACTAGATTCTTGTTAGCCGACTCTACTGCCCCATTCATCTGAGGTCGATAGGGGGAGGATCTGTGATGTCTGATCTTGCAACTCTAGAGAAAATCCTCAACTCTCTTTGCTATAAAATTGGTTCTGTTGTCTGAAATGATAGCAAATGGAACCCCATATCTGGCGACAATATTATTCTTGATGAATTTTTCTGTAATAGCTGCTGTGACTGTTTTGTAGGATGTCGCCTCGACCCATTTCGTAAAATAATCAATGGCCACCAGAATATAACGGTGCCCATCGGATGCTGCAGAATGAATGGCCCCGATAACATCAATTCCCCAAGTAGAGAATGGCCAGGGTGATGACATGCTATGGAATTGCTGTGGGGGAGCATGTATAAAATTGCCGTGTATCTGGAAATTATGGTATCTTTTGACAAAATGGTAGCAGTCTATTTCCATGGTGGACCAGAAATACCCTTGTAGCATAATTTTCTTGGCTAGAAGAACCCCATTCATATGTGGGCCGCAGGTGCCTGCATGGACTTTCAATGTTAACTCATCTGCCTCCTTTTTGTCTACACACCTGAGGAGCATCTGCTTATAAGATCTTCTGTATAGCTGCCCGACCCCGATCACATATTTGGATGTTAACCGTGTCAGGGTCTTCTTATCTGATGCAAAAATGCCAGGAGGGAAACTACCGGACTTCAAAAATGCTTCAATATCACTATACCAAGGTGGTTCAGCAGATGACGGCGCCTCTTGGATATGCATACAATGTGTCGACTGTTCAATGCATGTGACTGAAATGTCTATAGCTTGTTCCTCTGGGAGTGATAACCATGATCCCAGGGTTTCCAAGGCGTCTGCATATGCATTCTTGGCTCGCTTCATGAAGGAAAACTTGACATCTTCAAATTCTTTAGTCAGTTTCAGCAAGTGTTCATGATATAGTACAAGCTTCTGGTCTTTTGTCCTCCAGTCACCATTGACCTGTGAAATAACCAACATGGCATCGCCAAATACGTGGAGCTCTTGGGCGCCTTGGTCCCTTGCTATCTGTAGGCCTAGGATACAAGCCTCATATTTGGCTTCGTTATTGGTGCATTCAAATGTCAGCTTTCTTGCAAAGGGAATAAGCTGTCCTTGTGGCGTTGCTAAAACTACACCGATGCCTCTTCCTCGCTTGTTGACCGCACCATTGAAATACAGGCACCATTGCCGCTCGTTCTGAGGTCCCTCTGGTTCTTCGTCACCCATTGCAAATAATATATCCTCATCTGGGAATTGGGTCTGCAAAGGCTGGTACTCTGGCAAAGGTAAGTCGGCCAAGTGATCCGCCATGGCTTGTCCTTTCATGGACTTCTGTGTGACAAAGGTGATATCGTATTGGGATAACATCACCTGCCATTTAACGCATCTGCCTACCAAAACTGGCTTCTGGAACAGATATTTGATTGGGTCATGCCGACATAACAAGAGAACCGGATATGCTATCATATAATGCCGGAGGCGCTGTGTGGCCCACACCAGGGATAAACAAGCTTTCTCTATCGGGCTGTATTTAACCTCGCAGTCATTGAACTTTTTGCTGAGGTAGTAAATAGCTTTCTCCTTACGCCCAGATTCATCTTGCTGTCCTAGGACTGCACCCATAGAATGCTGCGTGGTAGAGAGATATAGTAACAACGGGCGTCCTGGTACGGGAGGAACTAAAATTGGAGGCTTTACCAGTAGTTGTTTTATCTTGTCGAAGGTCGCTTGGCATTCCTCATTCCAAGAAGTCCGAGCATTTTTCCTTAGCAGCTTGAATATAGGCTCACATATAGGTGTAAGCTGTGCAATGAACCTGCTGATATATTGTAGCCTGCCTAATAAACCCCGAATTTCTTTCTTAGTGGTTGGGGGAGGCATGTCAATGATAGCCCTGGCTTTGTGAGGGTCCACTTCAATTCCCCTCTGACTGATGATATAACCCAATAGCTTTCCAGAGGATACCCAAAATACACATTTGTTGGGGTTCAAGCGGAGCTTATATTTTCGCAGGCGCTCAAATAATCTTCTTAAGCAAGCGAGATGGTCCTCGGGCTCTTTGGATTTGACAATCAGGTCGTCCACGTACACTTCAACCTCTTGATGCATGAGATCGTGGAACAAAGCTGTCATAGCCCTTTGATATGTTGCGCCTGCATTCTTTAGTCCGAATGGCATCACCCTGTAACAGAAGACTCCCCATGGAGTAATAAAGGATGTCTTCTCCATATCTTCTTCAGCCATTCTGATTTGATTATACCCAG
>JAMKQA010024652.1:0-12006 GCA_024699735.1 Posidonia australis
GGTTGGCTGAACCACTATAAATCCATTGTGTTTGCGATTGATTGTATTGTGTGCTAATCTCTAAAATTGCTTAACAATTACCAAAGACATAATTAAAACCGAAAATCTCTATTCACCCCCCCTCTAGAGAAGCTTTAGTATCCAACATGTATCACTCAAGGTCTTGCTTACAATAGATCATATGTGGTAACTTATCTACACGTTTACTAAGCATAGCCTTAATAGCATAATCTGATGCATCACACATTAGCTTGAATGGAAGAGTCTAATTGGGGATAGAAATGATCAGAGCAAAGGTGAGCTCCTTCTTTGAAGCCTCAGAGGCTTTTAAACATTATTCATTAAAAACAAAGTTTGAGTCTCTGACCAAAAGATTTATTAATGGACAGGATTTAAGACTAAAGTCCTTAATAAAGCAACGATAAAAGTCCACATGGCCCAGAAAGGACTGGACTTCTTTGGTAATTTTAGGAGGTGATAAATTGGCAATAGAGTTTATTTTAACCTTATTTACCTTAATCCCATTGCTAGAAACTAAGTGCCCTAAAACTATGTGTAGACACCCTGGTTTCTGGCCAATGTTGGCAGACGGATCCGGCGGAGAGCGCAATTGGACGGCTGACCTGGATTTACCCTAATTCCCCAACCAAGCCCATGAATCTAAACCAACCCATAAAACCCCTAATTACCCTTAATTCCTTTCATCCAACTACGCCCAAAACCTAAAACCCAGCCTGTGTGCTCTGACCCAACGACACGCGCGGCCCACATGTGCGGCCCAAGCCCCCATCGGGGCCAGGGCAGCACTTCAGGCGTCGCCTGACTGGTCGCTTTCGTCGCACAAACCTCGTACCTTTTATGAGCGACGTTGTGCATGAAACCACGACATGTCCCTCGACGTGCCTGACATCACCAGAACTTTCCCACGCTCTGTCATCAGCCTCCCACGTCTTGTGTCACTTCCGTCGACACGTAAGGCTTGCAACGGCACCGGTGAGCCTTCCCCTGCCATCCCTTACACTTTCCCACGCCCTGCCATTCACCTCCTACCACCAGGGGCGACCAACCAAAAACCGTCCCAAGCACCCTCAGCCAATTCACCCAGAGCATTCGCGAGAAGAGAGAACCAAAGGAACCCCAAGAGAGCTTCGTCGGAGAATTCGAACCCAACCCACAAACTCCGACCAACCCCTTTGCTTCCCCTTCCGGTGAACTTTCCGAGCTTCCCAGTATACTCCCGCACGTCTTGAGCCATTCCCGGACCGCTTGCAGCCACCGTTGTCAACACCCCGCCTCTCACCGGAACTCCCCCACCTGTCGACACCGACGACTCTTCTTAGTGCCCACAGGTACAACACTTCCTCCCGAACCACTATAGGAATATCAAGTATTGTATTTGCATCCCTCTTATGTAGTTTCTTTTGGATTTTCGCTTGTGCTTTGTGCATCCCGTCGTTTTTCGTCGCCGACCACTGGTGTTAGGCAGTCCCGCCCCTTAAACGCCTGGTTTGGACGTCCAATGGCATCCCTCTTTCTCCCTTCACCCCTTGGAGTGGTTGAGCTAATTCCCTAGGTCGGAAACCTCCTGTGGAGGCTCGCCGGAGGTGGATTAGCACTGACACCGGTGACAAGGGAGGGGAGAAGAGCTCACTACATTTCATTGGTTTCACGACATTTGCATCTCATCTTGGTGGTCCTCCCGAGCTCCTAGATGATCCCCTAGGTCCGGAGATGCTTCGCCTTCCAGGGAGGAGGCGATGAAGGAGGTGGGCCTGGCCCTGTTCCATGTGTGCGCGCAAGGCCTGGCCCTGTTCCATGTGTGCGTCGCAGTTGCGCGCACCACATGCGAGTGTCGATCAAGGCAAAAACAGGGTCGGGTCCCACCAAGCCAAGGTCTTCTCCCCACTTGGGGTCATTCATGCATGTTTGTTCTTTTGGTATGCCTTTACTCTCTCTCTGGTTTGCTCAGTCCCTTGATTGTGGTTTGGTTTTCCTTTAAATTTTGGTTTCCTCGACTTTGATGCATGCATGAGCTCCTAGTATGATTTCTTTCCCCACACCTCGATGGTTACTTCACAGTGGTGCCTGTGTGTTGTGGGTATGGCAATGATGGCAAACGGTCATGACATCTCTGGGAACGTGCGTCTGGGCTGCGCGAACGACGTACGCGTGGCACATGCACATGTCATCCTGGGGGTAACTCCGTCCCAGCCTAGTTAGTGGGCCCACCTGATTTCAATCTTGTGTTTTACTTATTGTTTCCCGATTCGATCGTGTTTTTCTTTTAGCTCAGTTTGTCACCTTAATCACATGATTTATTTCTCTTGCATCATCCATATAACCCGATTAACCGACATCGAGTGCGTACATTTCCATGCACGCGAGCGAAATACCGAGAAAGACCAACTCGTCAGGCGTGCAGGGGTGCTTAACACCTTCCCCACACGTAATAGAAGTCCTTACCCTTTCTTTGGTTCACAATAATCTGTATGTCGAATCCATTTGGCATGAGTCATTTTATTTTGCATTCGATTTCGAGTTTTGATTTTCCAATATGGTTTTTCTCGTCTTCCCGTTTTGAATAGACTAGGTGGTGACTCCACGTTTTTGTTTTCGCATAGTTTCCAGTGTTTTTGAGTCATTTCTTTTTCGCACTCGGAACCACCAGACTTGTCGTGGCCCTACTGACTCTCATGCGGTCCCGATCGCATGGGGAGCGGGATTCCCCCTCCGCTGGCATGGTCACACAATGTTCTTCTTAACCATGAAATGACATTTCTCCTAGTTAAGGATAAAGTTTTTCTCCTTGCATCAGAGTAGAACTAATTCCAGATGGTGACGACACTTTGAAAAATTTGACCCATATATAAAGAAGTCATCCATGAATACTTCCTTAAAGTTTCCTATCATGTCCGTGAAGATGCTCATCATATTCCTTTGAAATGTAGGTGGAGCATTGCATAACCCAAAAGACATACGTCGATATACAAAGGTACCGAAAGGACATGTAAAAGTGGTCTTGTCTTGATCTTTAGGGTTATGTGGATTAATTGTATCCTGAATAGCACTAAGAAAGCAGTAGTATTCATGAGCAGCTAGTCTTTCAAGTATTTAATCGATGAAGGGCAACGAGAAGTGATCTTTCCTAATTGTCAAATTCAATTTACGATAGTCAATGCAAACTTGCCATCTGGCCTGGACTCGAGTAGGAAGTTCATTATCATGATTTTCAACTACCGTAGTGCCAAATTTCTTTGAAACAACTTAAACAAGACTAAGCCACTCACTGTTAGAAATTTGGTAGATAATCTCAACATCATGATGCTTAATGATATCACCTTGAATCACATCCTTCATAACAGGGTTCAGTCGTCTTTGAGGGTTAAGATTAGGACGGGCCTCGTCAGTAAGGTGAATCTAGTGTTGGGCTATAGATGGGCTAATACCTTTAATATTAGCCATAGTCCAACCAATTACTTCTTTATGACTTTTAAGAACTTGTAGAAGTTCTTCTTTTGATGCACTTAAGATAGATGAAATAATCATCGGAAGAGTTTTAGAAGATTCGAGAAAGGTACATTTCAACTCTACTGGAAAAGGTTTGAGATCTACTTTAGGTGAAACTTCAATAGATTGTTGTACATTCGGTTCAGTAGCTGTTAAAGTTTCAGTTGTACTAGGTCCCATCCTCAATAGTTTTTGTCAAAAAGGCTATTGACATTTTTGAGGTATTTTTCATATTCAAATTCCTCTGTCCATTGAAGTAAACACATGGCAAGGGACTCACCATATGCAAGCTCAGATTCAACCCCTTAGGTAGCGTTTGGTATGTTGGAATGGAGATTGGAATGGAATGAGAGAATTCCATTGTAATGTTTGGTACAAAAAAAATCTTTGGAATAGGCATGAGAATGAAATTCCCTTGGGAATTATCCTAAAAACGTTGTGTACCCTCCTCTACGGTCATTTCTCCTTCTCCACAGCTATCCCTCCTCCTCCGTGGCGTATTTCCGATGTCTGTCACCCTTAGTCATGGAATGTGGGCCGAGCTTGGTTGACCCGACCCAAAAAAGTAAGGGCCCACCTAGACCTGGACCATGCCAGGCCAGCCCGCAGGTTGGACCGGGTCGAGCTAGGTCGAGCCTCTTTTAACAGACCATGGGCCCGACACGGCCCACAGCCTGTCGATGGGCCAGGTTGGGCCGGTTCAGTCCATGGGGCCAAAATTTAAATTTTAAAATTAAAATCTGCTATTAATAAAAAAAATATTTTTAATACATTAAAAAAAATAAAAGAACATAAAAAATACAAAAATACAAAAGATGTTTTACATCATTGCACAATAACATTCTTGAGGAACTTTACAAATAACTTTTTTTATTTCGAACCCACGGGCCCAACCCTTTTTTTTTTTTTAAATTTCTAAGCCGACCCGGCCCAGTTCGGTCCGACCTAATCCTCATTTGCGGGCCAAAATGGACCTATTCTACGGGCCTACGGGAGCCTAGCACGTGGGCTCGGCACGGCCCACGGTGGGCCTAGCCTGGCCCGACCTGGTGCTAGGCTAGACGGGCCGAGGCCGTGGTGGGCCTGGGCTGGGCCAAACGGCCCAGGGCCGGCCCGACCCGATTTCCAAGTCTAGTCACCCTCCTCCTCCTTCGAGGCCCTCCCTCTTCCTCTACGGCCTTCTTTCTTCTACAACCATCTCTTTTCTGTATTTTTTTTGCTTTTTCGTCTTCTTTTCCTCTCTCTTTTTGTGTATGTATTTTTTTTACAAAAATATTGATATTTTTTATTGTCTTCTTTTCCTACAAAAATTTTTATTCTACCAAGAATATTTTATTAATGCTAATTTAGAAAGGATTATCTATGTTAATGTTAATTTAGAAAAGATTATCTATGTTAAAACTTTTTTGTGTATGTGTATATTGTAGTGTGTATGGAAAAAAATTATTTTAATTTTTTTGCCAAATTGACAGGATATTTTTGTTAATATGTAGTTGTTAATCTTCCAAATTTTATATTTCCATTTCGATTCTGTTTTTATGTATCAAATATTAGAAAGGAGTTGTTTATTAATTCCATTCTGCAATTCCATTACATACTAAACACAGGAATGGAATAAATCTATTCCATTCCATTCCATTCGAAATTCCCTTCCAGAGTTCATTCTATTCCTATCTATTTTCATTGCAATGTACCAAACGCAGCATTAGAAGAAGTTTATTTCTAAAGGTTGTTCTCTAATTTTTCTAACTTACTCTTTAGTCAAGTTCCCAAATGTGAATTTAATCACACCGTTCCGACAATTGACTAAGCATTTAGATGTGGCTAGGAATGGATGACAAGAATGACAAGGATTTGGTCATTGGGATTTGAAATAGGTTCGGTGTCTAATATGATAAAATCAACAAGAAACACATATGTCCCAATCTACACCAAAACATCTTCAATGATGCCTCTTGGTACCTTGACAGAGTGATCTGCCAACTATAGGGTTACTTTTGTCTATTGCAACTCCCAAATCTAGTTTTAGTCTATAGAAAAGGGAATTACATTCACGCTAGCATCTAAGTCAAACAGGGCATAATTGATCTTGGTGTTGTCGATTACATTGGATGTAGTAGAGCAACCCAGACCTTTATACTTGAATGGTGTAGGGTTAGTAAAAATGGAGCTAATATTGGCTACCATGAAAGCCTTTTTAGGAACATTAGTAGTCTGCTTTTGTGTGTAGAGGTCTTTCAAGAACTTAGCATAGCTTGGAACCTGTTGGATTATATCCAGAAGCAGAACATTGACCTGAATTTTATTGAATACGTCCAAGATTTTGTTGACATTAGTTAATTTCTTCTCGGAGGTCAAACATGAACGGAATAGGGCTACAGGTCTATTAGGTTCAGTAGACTTCTCAAGTATAGTCTTAGATTCATTAAACAAAACAAAAGTTTGGGCCCCAAATATCCTCATAGCGACAAGATTAGGCTTAACAAGACAAACATTACCGTCTACAACTCTACTTGAACGTAGAGTGTGAATAACATTAACCTGATTAGGGTGATGCTACTGGGCTGGGGCTTGTTGAGCAGTCATTTTGGCCCAAAAGGGAGGGTTGGAAGTGTCCACCTTGGATAGGTTGGTTAGTCATGCCACAAGGTGAGATAGGCATATTAAGCATAACAAAGTAAGATAGTGTAGACTGAAATGGAGTTCGAGCTCCATTAAGGATATGAGAAACTTGGAAATTTGAGAATTCAAAGGGTACTGGTTTAGGTGGTGAACTTGAGTAGGCAATTGTGGTGGATTCATAGGCTATCTAGGGTTAACTACGGGTTGACTAGGTAACTTCCCCTCTTCTCGTTTAGTGAAGGCACTAATCTAACATTAGCTTTATGAACTTGATGCTCTTTTCTGTGTAGTTTAAACACTACTTAGGTTGAAAACCAAGTGAAACATGATGTGATGACATGGGACTGAAGTGATTAGTCCCATGTGGTGCTTGAGAAGGCACATATTGATTCGCAAAGCCCAGTTGGCACAAACGAATGAGAAAGTCCTCCTTGGTGAGGACCTTGACTCTTAGAGAAGTTTGGGTGATTCCTATGTGTTGGGGTAATGGTTGTTCTGGGTTTTCTTAAACTGATACAGCGCATTGACTTGTTCCAGATACTGATCCTTACTCATGACTCCTTTCAGTGCAGTTGGCTGAGCTACCATAATAGAGACGTGGCTTTCTATCTCATCTACCCATTGTCAGGTCTTTTCGAAGAGGGATTCCAAAAAGGCCCATGCCTCCTCTAGCATTTGGTTCATGACTAGGCCTATAAACGGGGCGGGTACGGGGCAGGTAAAGCCTTACCTATACCCTTACCCTTTAAATTCTAACGGGTAACGGGACGGATATTAACCCGCATTTTCTAAGTTTCTACCATTACCCATGATAGGATATAAAACGGGTAGGATAAAAAGGTAACTGGGTAGATTTATGAATTCTACGATAATGATACTGGATAAAAAGGTTACTGGATTTCAAAGTTATAGGCCTGTTGTTTCCATAGATGATACACATCTATATGGAAAATATTAGGATCATTACTTATTCCTACAAGTTGTGATGCAAATAATAGTCTATTTCCACTAGCTTTTGCAATTATAAAGAAGAAAAGAATAAATGCTTAGATTTAATTTCTGCCAAAAAGTATTGGACCATTTTACTGAGTTGCATATCTCTCAACATTATGACTACATCTTCACACAAACAGGTTTAAGCCAAAGAAGGGTGTTGAGCAACATCCCATTTATTCCACATGAGGAGGTAGATGTAGAGGCAGAAGCAGAAGAGAAGGTAGAAGAGTATGGAAATGATGAACAGGAGGGAGATGGTGATATCATGCAGGTTCTCTTCCAAGTTAACATACACATCTTATTTGATGAAGATTACTCCAACTCCGATAATGAAGAAGGTGGTAGTGGCATGACCCAATAAATGGATGTAGGATCAAATGAAAGATGTGAATGTGATTGTAGTCGAGGAGAGGACAGTGGTGGAAGGAAGAAAAGGAAGTGGCCACCTGTATTTATTTGATGTTTTTATGTATTGAACTTATATGTTTAAGTTATTGGTTGAACTAATTTGTAGTTTAATTTTTTTATGTATTGAGCTTACGTGTTTAAATTGTTAGTTGGACTAATTTGAAAAGGAAGTGATCATATTAATTTTTAAGCTAATTATGTTAATTTGATGTTTATATTTGATTATGTTTTTTAACTTTTAAGTTGTAATGATTATGTTGAATGATAACGAACATGTTACTCTAATACATTAAAAGATAATGTATTAAACAGTCTAATCTAATGTAATGAGGTGCTTGTTCTAGCTTCTAACAGAAATTGATTCTGACACTATTAAGTTCTGTTTGCACTGAATTCAACGTTGGAACTGTCGAATTCAATACACGAAGGAGTTTCCATGAATCCAATACTCTGAATTTGGTGTTTTAAAAATCGAATTTGGTACTTTAAGAATCGAATTTAGTTGAAACGAGTATATCCATTACTATTAATTGAATTTGACAGTATTAATACCAAATTCATTAAAAATAGGGGAAGAAAAACGTTGATAGACTAATGAGCATGTGGGGTCCAATGAATCCTGTTAAAGGCTTAATTTTGGAAATAATTTGGGAGAAATTATATTTTTGTCATAAAATTTTAAAATAATATTATTTAAAAAAAAAACTGCGACACTCATCTTACACCTTCATGCTTGTAGATGAAAAAAAAAACACAAAATGGTACGACATGAAGCATGTCGGCAACACACATGGAGGAATGAGTGGAACATCAAGTTACGTTTTCTTTATCAATCTCATCTTGTTATATCATCTTGTTATATCATACATTTTATATGACAAGATGATGTGAAGTCAACGGCTAGATTTGATTGCAACTTGGCGCTCTAAGAGCTGTCTGTTTTGGCCTTTGACATTGAATAAAGATGAAGAACGTGGTTGTTGCCATTTCCCTCTGCCGACACCCTTAAGGACATATGACCTGATATTCTCACCCCCTTCCCCTCATACAATAGTCATTATGATGTTTAAAATTGTGGATTAAGTTCAACTTTACGTTTTAGAAAATTAGCAATCATAGTTTTAGAATCAAATCTGTTTTATAATTCAACCTTTTTTTTTTTTAATAAGAAAGAGTTATAATCCACCAATAATAGAATGCAACTTAGAATTAGACGATTTTTGAAGTTTTTCTTCAGTCACAAGTGTTGTTGCGTGTACATGTCTCTGATGTATATAATACTAAATTCCTTGCATGTCTTTCACCATCTACTCTTTATTATAAGTTATAAATATATAAGAAACTATTAGTTTGAAAAGCACAATAATGAAGTGAAAATGAATGGTAATTTCAAAATGTTTTAATTTCTACATTATTCACCATACAATGTAATTTTCTAGTAAAAGTTCACTTTTCATTTCACCTTTAGAAATCGTAACCTTGAAAAAATATTTTTGAACTTCAATGTCATCCTTGTCTACTCTCTCCCTGATTGGATTCACATTAAGATGACATTAATTCATTTTTCTTATATTGTATAAGTATGATTACTATTATATTGGAAGTTAACGATTTTTTTCATCATTCGTCCACTTGAATAATAAAAATGATCATAAAAGTTGATTGAGGATACTTTAAATGTCAGAAGAAGATTTTTCTTAGATGATTGCTTTGAAAGAATGAATGAGAAGTTACTATGAAAAATAAAGAAACTTTTTATCTTATACACCTTATTTGGACAGATACAGGAGAATCGAAGAGAGAATTGGATGGCAATTATATTCGAGTTATATCTTTTATGATAAACTATTCTTTTGTAATTTGTTTAAAGGTAAATTAAATATTATCTTATAGAAAAAAAAAACTTAAATGGATCTCTAGTTCAAGGAAATTTATTTCCAATTTTCTTCAAACATTTCCTTCAAAAATTATAAAATGAGAAAAACTTACAATTTATTTTCCCTTTTCTCGTATTCGAGTATAATATGTGTAATACAACATGAAACTAGGAGTTCTAATCAAAAATGAACCCAACACAACTCAAGCCGTAGCATAAGCTATTTTTATTTCCTACCTTTGTGTGGAGGTTCTTAATACTACTATCCACTTGAATTAGCGATCTTGTTGAATCGACGGAACCACAATGTCTTGATGATGGTCAATTTGGTTACATTTTTTACCAGAAGTTAAATTATACATTTTTTTTTCAAAAGTTGGCTTTTGAAGTCATTTCTAGAAACTAACTTCTATTATAATGTGTAGAATTTTATCTGACTTCTAGTGGAATATGTAAATTTTGGAATTTAACATGTGAAACTAACGAAATACAAATGAATGGAAGACTCTCTCACACCATATGAGAGAATTAATCTCATATAAATGGTGACAATACAACCCATACTAGATAGAACAACCTTAACAACCCATAAGTACCTTAACAATATTTTGGTAGTTAGTTATAGATTAACAATAAGCTTAACTAATCACATGGCTTGAGCTATTCCTAACAAACATTAATGTCAAGACACCCATTTAACATTCTTCAAACCCTAAATTACTTGAATTTTACAAGGACGATTTAACAGAAAAAAACAAAACTCATATTTTCTGGTAAAAGCAGCTCAACACCAGTTTCTATATAGAATCTATGTTTATCATGTAACTTTCATGTGGTAGAAGCTTTAACTTTTGCTCAATTTAGAATAGTTTCTAAGTGTTTTGAGATTCTTTCATAATCTACACTTAAGAATCTGCCCAATAGCTAAATCAAATGAATCCTAAGGCTACATACGTTGAAACTTCTATGTAACTTTTGATTTTTCCAACTTTTCCTAGAAGAAGTGTTGGGGTAGAAGTTATTGGCTTCTATAAATTCTTGTAGAAGTCATATAGACCACTTATAGTACCTGTCAATTTGTTCAGAACTTTTATCACAAGCTAAAGATATCTTATTTCTGGTAAAAGTTAACTTCTAGAAATGTAATTTCTCCCACTAGTAGTGCCAAATGCATTATAAGTTAATTACGTTTGAAAAAGATATATTCATTTGAACAGCAATGCATTACAATGTATAGAAGTCAAAGAAGTAAGTTTATTGAATAAAACTTAATTCATTCAGTACATTATTATCATTCTAATTAGGAGGTAAGCTTTAAAAAAAGAGAGAGTGAGCTTAACATGGGGTGCTTGTAACCTAACAAAAGTTTTTCGGGACCACTACATGCCCTCCTTCCTTTGTCATCCTTATCCCCTCTCACTCCCTTCTTTATTTCTACGGTTCCTCCCTGCACGATCCTCCCGCCCTCCCTTTTCTCCCGCCCCTCCACCGCCACCGCCACCGCCACCGCCACCTCCTTCTCCCGCTGCCGCCTCTCCTCCCTCCTCCTCTCGGCTCCCGTGTACAGCGCTGCTCGCCTCCTCTTTGCCGTCGCGCTGTGTACTAGCGTCTTCCCCGTGTACCACCTTCCCCGCCTCCTCTGCCTGCGCTTGCCGCCTCCTCCTCCGTCGCCACCGTCGCTCCTCCTCCGCCGCCTCCCCGATCCTCCCCCTCCGTCGAGTCGTCGCATACGTCATCGTCGCCATTCCTCCCCGCTCCTCTCCCTCTTCCTACTGGGATTCTACCCTACAGGCGCCTACAGAAAAAAAGACCCCTTTCTTTTGTTTCCATTCCAAAACAAAATCTTCTTTAGTCATTTTCTATTGGACATGGAAGGCCTCATCAAGGGATTGGTCGGCGGCGACGCCGACAACCGCAACAACCGCTGGGATGACAACGAGGAGGAGGGATCCGGTGGTGGTGGTTCTCACGATGAACGGCCCAGAACCACTTGGGCAGAGGTGGCTAGTTCCGGTCTGGAGAACTATGAGCAGCACACTTCACAGGTTCTTCTTTTCATTCTGGCTTGAGTTTTTATTTGTTTGTGCGAAATTTTTTTTGGGTTTTTGATGCTATGAATGCGTGAGTAGGTGGAGAGTGCCCAAGTCTGGGGGAGTGAAAGTGGTGGAGGAGGAGGAGGAGGAGGAGGAGGTGGGGATTGGGAGACGGTCGGGTGCCGGCATAAGAGGCAGGGTCGCTATACTTTGCCACAAGAGGTGCTTAATTTTGCTGCCTTTTGTTCTTCTTTGGTCTCATGTTTGTGTTTGTGGCTCTGCCTTTTATCCTCTGGAGTTATAAGAATAGGATGCAGTTAGCACGCCACACTGAGCACTTTGATGTACCATTTTCGTGATTTGTATTGATCTTTCTCCTTGTAGATTCTGCAAGCTGCTAAATTTTTTGTGCTTCTTGGTTTTGTGTTTTATCTTACTTAGGTTGTTCAATTTGTTTGCCATGGAAACCATTTAAACAATAGATATTTAGTTCACAATTCCGAATTCATATTTGTCCAAGTTGTAATACCAAACCTCATTCTATGACATTATTCATATTGCTAT
>JAMKQA010024654.1:0-11248 GCA_024699735.1 Posidonia australis
TAGATTTCTAAGTGATTTAATTTGAATTAAGACTTGAATTAGGGTTTTTGCCTTATTTAATAGATTTTAATTTCTTTTCACTTGATTAAGGTTTAAAAAATTTATTTAATTAGGGTTTTATTGGATTTTTAAGGGGATTTTGGGTGGATTTTAATTGGATTTTGTGGTTTATGGATTTTATTTGTTAAATTAGGGTTTAATTGGATCAAGTGGGCTGGTGTGGACCTAATTGGGCTTGTGGGCTAAGATTTTGGTTGTCGCGACCAGAGCATCAACTGGAGGAGTCTGCTGCCAAGTGACTTCAAAATCGGAATGTCTACAGATAGTTTTCTTAATATATATTGAATGGATTAGATTGAAAGTATCTACCATACACACAATACTTTATTTTGCTATATATAGAGAATGTATTAGATTGAAAATATCTATAATACCCACAATAGATCTTGCTTATGTTGAAGTTTTATTTCAATTCGTGTAGCTGTTTCGAGTGTTGGTTTTGTAAGATTAGTAGGTATGTGTTATATTGCTTTTTTTTTGTTGTTGTTTCTTTATTTATGATGAAGTGTTTTTCACTAGTGTATTATGTTTGATGTTGATGAAATAATTTTTCATGTTACAATGTTTTATTAGCGTTTTTTTTCAATACCATTGTACTGTGATTTGATTCGTATTATTGTTTCATCATTTCGTTTCAAAGTAATGCATATTGGGTTGATATTTATAAAAATGTTTCACAATTTAATAAGTGGCATATATTTTAGTAGAGGGAAATACTATTCCATTTTTTTCTTACTAATTTTTAAATAGTATTATACAATATAATATTGATGTAGTTAATTAGTTTCGTGTGTTACTGTTACAGATTCCCATACATTATTGTGTATAAATATTTGTGGTTTTTTTTGTAGGATTTCATGAAGAATATGGATATTATTGCTCAGAATTAGGTTGATGTTGTTGAAGACAGTGTTACGGATTTAACAATATCAAATTTGTTTGACATACCATATGTAGGGCAGATCTTTCCTAATTTGGAAGTTTGTCACAATTTTTATTGCTTACATGTTCGAAGAGTTGGATTTGATGTTAGGAAAAGTTCTCAAACAAAGTATATTAATAAAGTTAATGGATTGCGTAAAGTTAGATTAAAGTTGTTTGTATGCAATAAAGAATGATTTTAGTTGGAGAAGATGGATTTTAAGCATAGAAAACAACTTTCACTTGATGATGGATTTTAAGTATGGAAAGCAACTTTCACTTGATTTGTCACAGAGAAATTCAGACGACGATGGTTGTTCTTCAACTCAACAGAAACGTAGAAGTAGATCATTTCGATGCAGTTGTAAGGTATCTATAACAGTTAAACGTGATTTTAAGAGTAATACATGGATGGTAATTCAATTTAATGGAAGACATAACCATGAAGTCTCATCACCAAGCAAGAAGCATTACTTGAAGGTTAATAGGTCAATTCAAATTACAATGTGGAACTTTATTGAAGTGATGGAGTCAATTGGTTTTACACCATCACAGATTAGTAGACTTGTTACAATGCAGCGTAGAGGGTTTGATAAATTAGACTGTATGAGGCATGATATTAAGAATTTGAGACGTGATAAAAAAGAAGACATCAAAGATTATGATGCTGATTTGCAGAAATTCTTTTATTCTTACAAGATAGATGAAGAGAAGAAATTAACTCACTGTATTTGGGTAAATGCAACATCATTACAGGATTATGAGTTATTTGGGGTTGTGGTGACATTTGATACTACTTTCAAAATAAAGTAGTATCTTATGATTTTTTGCTGCTTTTTGTGGGATTAATCATCATCGACATACTGTTATTTTTGCATCTGCTTTCTTAATTAATGAATCGAAAGAGTCCATATGATTATTCGAGGAATTCAAAAAATGCATGGGTATGTAGTCTTTCATATTTACTGTTTTTGAAAAAATAGTATATTCGGTTTGAAGTTACGTTTGTTTTTAAAACATAACTAAATTGAAATAGTATTACTAGATTGTATGAAATGAAACAGTGATAGCAATTTTCTTTCATGTTATTACAAACAGTATCATTTTTTTATGTAACATTACAATATTCACAAATAGTTTTACCATTTCATTTTTGATTTTTAGTATTTTCTGTTAAATCGTTTAGAGAGGTGTAACAATTATGTATATATTTTCAATATGTAATTGTATAGGTAAGAACCCTCTTATCATCATAATTGACCAAGATTTGGGTATGAAGGCAGCAGGGAAAGTATCATTTCCTAACACAGTTCATTGTCTTTGTTGTTGGCATATACTTTCTAAGTTGCCTATGAAGTTAGGAGCATTGACAAATAAGAAGGAAGTTATGAAAGAATTCCATGATTTAATCTGAAATTGCTATTATGCTAATGAATTTGAAGATTGATGAAGGAGATGGATTATTGCCAATAATATTGAAGATAACTAATGGTTAAAAGATATTTTTGAGTTGAGACATCAATGAGTGCTGCTATTATTAATTAATTTTTTTTGTGCTGGGATGAAGACAACATAAAGAAGTGAATCTATAAATGCTTTTCTTAGGAGTCGTGTCACTCAATACAATACATTGTTTGAATTTGTAACACGATATGAAGATGCATTGAGATCTCAGAGAGAGAAGGAGAATTAGAATGATCATGCTGATAGGTAACCTTTTTTTTAAATTTCATAGGATTATCCTTAATGCTGATGGTTTGATATTTTATTTTTTTAAGTTTTTATTTTTATTGTACTACCAGACATTATAACTAAAGAATGATATGTAATTTGAAGATTAAGAAGCATGCATGTGCTTTGTATACAACAAGAATTTTCCATTATTTTCAAGAACATTTGTAGGAAGCTCTTGTTCATGGTGTCAAATATGTTTTAGATTTACAGTCTGAATAATTGGTATGAGTTCTATTAATTTCATTACATCTGAAGTACATGATATTTGGGTATATTTCAATAACAAACATAGAATATGTCATGAAATAGTATTACTATATTAGATGATTCCTTTTAAATTTTTCTTACAATTTTATTACGAAGGAATCATACTAATGTGTTAGTATTTTATTTCAGTATTACATTTTTGATGCAGTAACAACTAGTATTGATTGGTTTTAATTAACTTAATAGTTGACATTCTAATGGAAATTTGTCATGTTATAGTATTACTTTGTCAAGGAATCGTATTACTATTTTAGTACGTGAGTTTAGTATCACAGTTTTGAAATAGTTACAACTGTTATTGTTTGTTTTTTCTTTAACTAACTAGATTAGAGAGTAATGGACATTTTTCATGATACAATATTAATGTGTTAATATTTTAGTTGAGGGGAATGATTTAGAATTAGGTGGAACTATTACTATGCATTAATAAATAATTGGAGATATTGATAAATGTTTTGTCTTTTGCAGGATCACAAGGTCTACAATGTGTTTAGATATGAAATAGACGAGACTTTCAAAGTTACGACAGATATTGATTGTGGGAATTATAAGTGTATTTGCCATAATATGGAATATGATGAAATCCCATGTGCTCACTTGATTACAGTATTGAATTATTTAGGATGTCATAGGTTACCTGATGATCTTATAAAATTGAGATGGATTAAAGGAAGGAAGAATGGAATCAAGGTTAAGATATATGATGACAATGTTGAATGTTCAAAGGTTTCAACTTACAGACTTATCTTGCCAAGCTAATGATATAATTAATGATGCTATTAGCTCGGATGATCTCAAGAAAATTGTGTTGAGGCATTTTCAAGAGGCAAGACAAGAGATGCATGATACATTATTAAAAAATAGAGGTATGTTTTTAAAAGAAAGTCAGGATACTTTACATGGATGTACTTTGAAAAGATCAATTACTCATTTATCAAAAAAGGATCTACTTGGAGAGGTCATTGTTAAGAATCCACCTTAAGCAAAGACAAAAGGTAGCGGACAAGGTGGTTGACCTAGGGATGTTGGGGGAAAGAGGTGGAAGTCTGACATGGAGCATCGTGCTAAAAAGATGTAGACACCCCGATTTTGAGGTGACCGATAGATAAATTTTCCAGATGTTCCTTTGGATGTGGCAAACCTAATTCCATTAGCTAAACCAACCACAAACTTATAGCAGGCCCACAGCCCAAGTAGAAATCCAGACAGGTAGGGGAGAACACCAAGTTAGAGCACCAATGTGGAGCACCTATTTGGAGCACCGAGCAGGAGCACTACAGTGGCACACCGCTGGAGCATCAGACAGGCGCACCGATCTGGCGCACCTATCTGGCGCACTAAGCTGACGTGCAACCACTTCTCAGGCGACTGACTGCTGGCTTTTCACCTCCTATGTCTGTAACCTTCACCAGCGAATATGCCATGGAATCTGCGCCAGACTCTTCGTTTACGAGGCTGCCTGCATTCCATGGGGGTTGCCCTTGCAAAATCCTATATAAGGACCCCCATAGGTAGCCATTTAAGATGTTAGAAAAATCTTGATCAAGCAATCCAGGTCCAAGAGAGATCTAGTGCAAGCTATCTACTTATTTTTGCAACCCAATCTCGTTTTTCTCAAGTATTTCCTTGTATTCTGAAGCATTTCCAGCCCTTCCAAAGCAACAAGGATCTTATCATCTTTGGTCTTTCAAGAAGGAACACCTTGGACAAGGTAGGTCCACCATCCATCCTTTTATTTTTACTTAATTCCTGCACTAGATAAACATGCCATGCATTCACATATAATCCAAGTTTTCCTTGCTGTTTACATAAGAATTTCTTGATGAGATGGTTGCACATGTATATGCAATTCCCATGTGTAAAATCTGTATCAAGAAATCTGCATTATGTTATGCCTGTAAACTAATCTTTCCTCTTTATTTCTTTACATAAGGTACCACGATTCATGATCAGAAATGTGCAGTAGATTTTTCCTTTTTATGTATTCATCATATGCATATGGTTGCAAAGTTCACTCATCCATCTCTTATGCATTAGAATCTCATGCAAGTATTTTCAGCCATAAACCCATGATTTATTATGATTCAGACTTATATAATGAAAGATTTCCTTTTGTTTGCATCTTATCATATCTCAGTTTTTTATCGCCTGCATCACTGGTTCAATTAATAAAATCATTTATCTCTGAATCTGGACCAGATTCTGGATCAGACTGTAGTCTGATTCAGATTTTCTGAGGAGCACCATTTTGGAGCACCAACCTGGCGCACCAGAGTGGCGCATCTGACCAAAGCACCACTCCGGCACACCATGCTGGTGCACCAGACTGGTTAGAGAGTAAATCACCTTGTTTGCATCTCAGTCTGCATTGTTTCCCGGAGGAATTTGATTCTTGGTTTTCCTGGTGTTTATTCTTGGATATCATATGTCCTTTCCTGTATACTTTCATCTTGAGGTGATACTGTAGACACCCCAGTTTTCTGATTTTGCAGAATAAGGATGTGGTGGCTGAGCTTGAGCCTTGGTTGAGGCCATTTGGGCCCACATGCCCATCTTAGGCCCATTTGACTTCATGGAGGCCTTTTTAGCCCATTTGGTCCATTTGGGCCCACCTAAACCTAATTGGGCCCATGAAGCCCTTGAAGCCTACAATAACTCAACCCACATTCTTCTTTCTCTCTCTCAAATCAACACCTCATTTTCTTTATTTTCCAAAGTTTTCCAATTAAATTCCCAAAACATCACCAAGTCAATGAGAATTCACTGATTGAACCCATCTTCTTCTTCACCCATCTGATTTTCCTGGTTCAGCCTCAAATCCTCCCCTACTGAGTTCAGCCTAGCTCGAGCCCCATTAGTCCAGCATCACAGAGCAGCTCTAGCCATCCGATCAGCCATCGCCGGACCTCTGGATCGTCGTTGATCTCCTACCGGCAGCCAAGGGGACAAGAGGGGACAACCGTTAAAGATGTTTGTTAGTCAGTTAGGAGGAGCGCCCAGTTTGTTAGAGGAGCGGGCCAGGCCGTTACGAGGGACAGCATTCTGTTACAAAGTTTGTTGGGTTGCCGGATAGTTGGGTTCACCTATATAAAGAGGAGGCCACACACATGCAGACACCTCGAGACCACTCGAGAGAGAAAACTAAGAGCAAGAGAGAGAGAACGAGAGTGCCAGAGCGAGGAGAGCACAACAGAGGAGCAGAGAGCCAGTGTCGCTCCTAGAGCTTCGGCGAGGTGTCTCCAATCAGGTACACGCTTCTGACCTTCTTAAATTGTCTGAATATAGATTTCTAGGCCTTCTCCTCTCTTCCCGGAGTGTTTCCAAGGGATCCAGAGTGATCCCTTGGCTAATGGAGCTCCACCGTGCCCTGCCGTCGCCACACTCTAGCGACAGAGGTGGGGGGGGGGGGCAATCCAGGAGGCTTCCTGGACCCCCAAGCCTCCTGTCTTCCTCCTCTGGTCTTCCCCTTGTTGTTCCGCCTCTCCGCGCGCCATTCCATCTCCTCTAGAAGCCCTATGTGAAGATCGCCGGAGTTGCAGCCACCTGTCGTCGCCGGGCCAGCTCTGTCCGCGCGCCTCAGCCCTTCCTGCTCCACTCCGAGCCCCCAAGATCATTCCACATCCCCTCGCGAGTGCTCCAGAGCCATCAGCCAGCTGCATCGAGCCCCGGGGAGCCTCCTCAGCCCAGCTTGTAGGAATCTGCAATGCCGACAACAAGTGGAGTCCGAGACGTGCAAGGAGGCATGGACCTAGCCCCTGGATGAAGGAAACACCCCCAGGACTCTTCCTCAACCCTCCGAAGGCCCCAGGTCACAGCGCCATCGCCTCGAACGCCACTAGCAGCCGCGGATCCGTCGCCGGAGCACCTCGACGGTGAGGTAGGTGGGGAGGCCATTCCAGTCGTTGGTCGCCTCATCCAATCCGTTGGATGTCTTCCTATCTTCTCCTTCTTACCTCCCGTGAAGTCTGATCTAAGATCGGACCATGGGAAGGCCTTGTTTGCCCCCCTCCGGCGGTCGTCTGCGGTGAGCTCCGTCGCCGGCGACAGTCGTTTCTTTTTCTTTTTAAAAAAACTTTTTAAAACATTTATTTGAATAAAATCAGGAGTTTATGTTTTTCTCGCAAATAGGTCCTTCTCGAATTACTTTTTGGTCATTTTATTGCATATAGGTCCTGCAATCATTTTTCTAAAATGTTTCGAATAAAGTTTTATCTGAAAATATTATATGTTTTACCCTAAACATTTAAAGTAATATTTTCTGAGTTTGAAACTTTAATAAAAGCTTCTAGAGTCGTTGAAGCATATTTTCTTTCAGACATTTTGCTAAAGCGACCTTGCACTTTCTTAAAAACTACTTGCAAGTTCATTTTTCTGTGAAAATTGCATAGAAGACCTTGAGTTTTCTCAAAATGTTTTTGACAGTTCATTTTTACAGTAACAATTGCATAGAAGCCCTTATATTTTTAAAAATGTTTCTAAAAGCTTTATTTTGCTTGTTTAATTGCATTTAAGCCCTTGCATATTTCAAAAACTCTCTGGATAGTTGTTTTCCATGGTTTAATTGCATTTTAGCCCTCATACTTCTCTGAAACTTTTCCAGAAACATGCTTTCATTGGACAAATTGCATTTAGGCCCCTGTGTTTTACACAAAACTTCCAGAAGGCTTATTTTGATGTGAAAATTGCATAAAACTCCCTGACTTTGTTTTAAAAACATTCCAGATGCTTGTTTTCATGGTTTAATTGCACTTTAACCCATTCCATGCATATTAGATCACATTTGGCATATAGTAAAGCAAGGATGAAAATCACTCGATGTTGTTAGATCTTTTGATCATATCTGTACATTATCCTTGCACCAGGGCTTGACCCATTACACGAGTGACATTTCTAAGCATTAGGACACACCCCACATCCCATACATCCCTATTTAGCATAAGACACTACTCACTTAGCATGGCATAGCATATCGCCCTCGGGCGTACATAAAAGGCTGAAAAGCCGACATTTCATATAAGTAAACGAGAAACCTATAGAAAGACCGATTTATCGGGCGTACGAGGGTGCCTAATACCTTCCTCGTGCGTAATAGGGATCCTTGCTCATTTTCTGGTTTATGACCTGCTTTTCATTGGCTTATTTGCATGATTTATATGGTTTTCCTCGTCTTCCATTTTAATAGACTAGGTGGCGACTCCTGCATTTTTATTTTATTTTTGCCGTGACTTTGCCGATCCTCGCGTATTTGGTCCTTTGCGCCAAAGCCCGAAGCTGTCGCCGGCATGGTTACAACAGCTATGGAAGTGTAAGAAATGTCACCGATATAATGTCGACCATGACTCTTGTAATTGCCTTGGTTTATTGATTGGTATTTCTATAGATACAACTGGAGGAATTGAGGATGATATTGAGGAAGATGATAATGATGATTATGTTGAGGATGATATTGAGGAAGATGATAATGATGATTATGTTGAGGATGAGATATCCCGGTTAAATTAATATTCTATGTAGTGTCTAACTTACGTTCTTTATTTTTTAGTATTTGATAGTTGATATTAATATATTATATATATATATATATATATATGGTTATGTTTGACATTGAATTCGTCAATAGTTCTACTAATATTGTGTTTGCTTACATGGTATTGATGTTTTTTTCCTTGTTGCATGTGTTTAGTGTTACGGTTGTAAAATAGTGTTACTTTTTTTAGATTAGTATCAAATAACTTCATACAGTTTTAACATATTATTAATGTTTGTGAAGCACCGATGTTATGTTTTTATAATTACTCTAACAAAATATCATAGCACAATTACTAAGTCTTCACTTTTACATTAAACTAGGATATTAGGTATGTGCATTGTACGATTTAGTTCTATTAAGATTGTATTTGCTTACAATGTATTGATGTTTTTCTATTTGTTGCATGAGACCAATGTTATTGTTGTAAAACAGTGTTACTTTTTTCAGATCAGTATCAAATATCTTAATACAGTTCTAACATATGATTATTGTTTGTCAAGCACCAATGTAACATTTTTGTAATTACTCTAATAAAACATCAGAGCACAATTACTAACTCTTCACTTTTACATAAAATATGAATAACAGCAACATAGAAATAATATATTGAGGGAATAAAAGACATCACTACAACTTTTTTTTTCAAGCATCAAAAGTTTTGTTCGATAGCAACTGTTAAGTTTAAGGATATGATTCACAACTAAACATTATGAGATTTTTTTTTCCATGCACAAATACACAAAAATAAGACAGTTTCATTGATCCACATTCTACTGAATTGATATAGGTCTCCAACATAACAGAAATGTACTAGTATAAGTTATATATTTGGTAAATAAGTTTAAAATGTGCCAATTGAATATAGCATAACTAAAGAAAATTAAAAGTTTGAGGCATAATTACAAGTAGAATACCATGTGTACTGAACAAGTAATTATGATTCGTCCATCTTCCTCACATTTTGGAGGTGTTGGGAACTTGAAGGCATATTCTTCTACTATGGATCTTCTAAGTATTTGGCATGCAATTTCAGACCAGAATTTCTTTATGTTTTCGTTATTGAAATGAATACTATTACCGAGGGCTACATTCTCAATTGCTTTCATCATATATACTCCACAGTCAACAGATGTTTCATGTTGATGAGGGAAGTCTTTTACAATAATGTGATCTCTGTTCTTCATATCTTCAATTAAACCCTTTTTGCAGAACTATAGTGAAAGCCAATCACTCTACAAACAGAGAAAGGAAATATGAGCTTACTAAAACATTTATATTCTAACTTGGCAGTACACATACACAAGTTTAATATAAAATGTTATGCTATTTTAGTGTAACTGTTTTATAGATATAAGAGGACATAAATGAATGTAAGAAGATATAGTGAGCTATTACCCATCTATAAATTTCAATGTCAGATGGACGACCATGTAATGAATTGTAGTCCAATATTTTCCTATCTTCCATGTTCACTTCCATTAGATGCCAATGGAAATTCTCATGGATGGGCATCAGTATTTTCCTGTAAGTCTGAAAATTCTCCACCAAATCTGACAACATGTTGTCTATTTTCTTCAAATTGTCAACATTCTCGTGGATGGGCATCAGTATTTTCCTGTAAGCCTGAAAATTCTTCACCAAATCAGACAACATGTTGTCTATTTTCTTCAAATTGTCAACATTCTCGTTGTCTTGGCTTGATACTAAGTCATTAATGTATTGCTACAATACATTAATCAATCAAAGAAAGTACATATAACTGTTTCATTACAATTAGTAATACTATTTTGTAAAATTTAATACAAACATCGATCAGGAATGTAATTAACAGAAAGATTGTTTAACAGTAACAAAGTTTTATTTCAAATTGTCGACATTGTCTTGTTATTTGTCTGATACTAAGCAATTTATGTATTGGTGTAAGTAATTTATCACTTAGAACTATTTTGCAATATGTTCTATTACTCTTAGTACTATTGTTTTGTAAATTATAAAACAAAATCAATCAAAAAATCAATTAACTGAAAGAATGTTTAACTAAAAGAATGTTTAATTCATTTGTCAAGTTGTCCTTTTATTGGTTTGATACTAATCCATTAAAGTATTAATGCAAGTTAGTAATCATGTGTTTAGTTACAATCATATAAATTCTAATAATGTTTCTGTAACATAAAGGTTATTATTAACGCAATCACGTCCATACATACATTGACAGTCTTCATATATTATTAACAAACAATAATACTTCAACTAATGGCTGGTAGATTGTGTCATAGATTACTGTGTTGACAAATAGTGATTGTAACACTCGTAAATTTATTTCGTAATTATTTACATTTTTAATAAATTTATTTTTAGATAGGTGTTATTGTTCTGAGGCTCGTTTGTGTAATTTTGTGATTTTGAACTTGGACCTCGTGGGTCGGCTTCTAATTGTGTGTTCTTGTGCTTGTCCTTATGTCGTTGGCATTGTGCTTGTGGGCCGATGGTCGTCCATGTGGGGCCCCCATTTCTAGGTCAGTTGGCGAGGCTTGCAGTTGGCCACGTGTTGGGAGCGAGTGGTTGAGGTGTGTGGTTTTGCTGGTTGTTGCGGGCATGCATGGATGTGTAGACACCCCGATTTTGAGGTAACCCGGAAATGAGTATCCTTATGTTGCTTTGGATGTGATCAGCCATTAAACCTAGCCCCAAGCCTATTAGCAAGCCAGAACCCAGAAATCTGTGAGGTAGCTGGGC
>JAMKQA010024655.1:0-13162 GCA_024699735.1 Posidonia australis
TTCATGGGCCCAATTGGGTTTCCATGAACCAAATGGCCTAGGTTAAGGGATTTGAGGGCCCAAATGGGCTCAACCAAGGTCCAAACTCAGCCACCAGATCCTCATCCTGCAAAATTGGTAAAAAAATGAGGTGTCTACAGCTAGACACTCAATTCCCGCAAGGATCTTCTTCACCTCTAGGAACCACAAGCCTCACACTCCTCAGGAGTGTCGCGACCATCAAAGGTCGACGCACCAAGCTGGCGGAACTACTTGATCCACGGGTTTCCCTTCGCCTCATCCTTGCTGTTGCTGCCAAAGGACTGGGCGAAACCCGACATCGTCTCGCCAAATTCTTGTCTCATCCCCTTCCAAGTGCTACCCTCTCCCATCTCAGAGTCAGGTACAGGGGTCTTGCCATGACTGCGGCCTTGGCGAGACATCTTCCTGCCAGCACCACAAAACACAACAATCTAAAGTTTAAAGTGCACGACTCACTAGTGTGCAGCC
This sequence comes from Posidonia australis, assembly GCA_024699735.1. Taxonomy (NCBI): domain Eukaryota; kingdom Viridiplantae; phylum Streptophyta; class Magnoliopsida; order Alismatales; family Posidoniaceae; genus Posidonia; species Posidonia australis. The sequence goes on from JAMKQA010024655.1 coordinate 490, forward strand.
CTACGGAGCCACTAGATCCGACATCACCAAGCTGGTGCTTTAGGTGTAACCTTAGCTCTGATACCACTCTGTAACGCCCCGATCCCAGACACGCTACCAAAACACAGTATCAAGCATAATTACACTAATTACAGAAACACTAAATAACTGTAACTAAGGCTTACCTTCAGGATCACAATGTGCGGCTAGAAGCTCCAACTCCTACACAAGAACTCGGCTGCACGTGGTCTGTACTTGAAAACCAAATAGCATGCGTGACATCTAAGTCACCCAGTTCGCGCCCCAAACATACAAACCACAAAACCTCGGCAAAACCATAAAACTCATTTCTTATCATTTTTCAAAAATTTGGTTTTCTCTTTTTGAAAATCATCCTTTCTTTTAATTAGTCTATCACTTGGGAATTCAATCCCAGTCATGCTCTTTTCAAAAGACATGACTCTTTTCCTTTCTCAAAACATTTCGGAAATTTATTCCAAAATCACATTTTCTTCCAAAACGTTCCTTTACATTTCTTTCAAAAACCTTTGGAAATCATTTTCCAAAACATTTCCCTTTTCAATATTTGGGATTTCTTCCCAAAATACACTTTCAAATTCACATTTCTGACCAGATCTAGCCTAAAACACAATGCCACATTGGGCTCAAAACTAAATCATAAACACTAGCTGGCAACTGGTTAAAACATCATCATTTCATTTCAAGATTTTAGGACCAATTCATCAGTCCAATCCTGACCAAATCACATTTCTCTTTCTTTATTCGTTTCCACTTTTCTTTACTGTTGTTACCTTGATCAGGAGTAACTAGGCACACAAGCATTAGGCGAGGACATCCTTCCCCTACCTCCCTGCACTACCGCAATGAAATTCCCCGTGCGGGATGTGTAGACACCCTAATTTTCTAATTTTGCAGGATGGAGATGTGGTGGCTGAGCTCTAACCCTCATTAGGCCCATTTAATTCATGGAAGCCCACTTGGGCCCCCATGGGCCCACATAGACCCATTAAACCCTAATCGAGCTTACTTGGGCTCACAAGACTTGTTTAGGCCCATTCAATTCATTAAAGTTTCATTTAGCCCATTTGGGCCCATGGGGGCCACAAGGCCTACATAGGCCCATTAAGCCCAATTGAGTCCACCATGGCCCCAAAGCCCATGAAGGCCCACCATGAATAATTCCTCCCTATATTGTTTCAACCCAACACCATATTCTTTTTTCTATCTTCATTTGCTAATGTTTTTCTACCAAAATATTCAAATATTACATTTTCTTACTCCCTTCCTCACTGAACCCATTTTTCTCTTCCAAAACACCTCACGATTTCGTCTCAGCTGGTTTTCCTCACAGAGCTCAGCTCTAGTCCATCATCCAGTCCAAGCCCTGTTGATCCAGCACAAATTGGAACATCTCCAGCCGTCAGATGGGTCGCCGGAGAGGCCTGGATTGCCATTCATCTTGTCAACGAGCAAGGGACAGCAAGGAGCAGCAGGGGCACAGTGTTTGTTAGTTGGTTAGGCTGTTACGAGTCTGGTTTAGGAGGTTAGAGGGTTGTTAGGCATTTCTGTTACACGGTTGGCCGTCTGTTAGAAGTGGGTTGTTGGGTTTCCTCACCTATATAAGGGAGGGTAGAGGCAGAGTTTTTAGGAAACTTTTGGCGAAAGAGAGAGAGAGAGAACTCAGAGTGCCAGTGAATTCCAGAGAGAAAGGGAGATTCGCGGGAAGGAGAGGAGGAGAATTCAAACACTCCGGCGAGTTGAGAAGGAGCCTCACGTCGTTAGGCCAGGTACGCTCTCCTCAGACCTCTTTTAGTTTCGAATATAGCTTCCTGGAGTCCCCTCTCTCTTTCTGGTTTGTTTCCGAGCAATTCAGAGGTTAGAATTGCTCCCTGGAGCTCGTCGTCGCCGTTTTCCTGCGATGTAGGTGGGGGCACTGGTCCAGGGCACGGCCCTGGTCCCCGAGCTTCCTCTCCTCCTTCCCTGGTCTCTCCGGTGCTCCACGGCCCATCACATCGCCGCTCCACCGCTCTCGGTAGTCAGCACGACGCTCGCCGGAAAACTGCTCTAGTCTCGCCATCGCCGGAGAAGACGACGGGATCTAGAGGAACCGCGCCAACCTCCAGCCCCTCACGCTGCCTTGGTCGTCCAGAAACGTCCCAGGGCATGCCCCCGAGCTCCCGGAGCCACCAGCAGCGCGAATTGAGCCTGGTCCGCCTCACAATTGTCATCGCCGGAGTGCCGTCGTGATTGATCGGAGAACCCGCTCGAGCAGCCAATTTCGCTGAGGATCGATAAGGAGCACTCGACTCAACGCTCCGAAGCCTCTAGAAGCCCAGGATTGCAGCGCCGCCACCTCCAGTGGCCCTCTTCTTCCCCGGCACCGTCGCAAGAAGGCCCGACGGCGAGAGGGGGTGGGTGGCCCACTCCAACTGTTGGGCCTCAGCTCCAGGCCATTTGATCTTCCTATTTCTCCTCCTTCTTGCCTCCCATGGAATCTGATCTAAGATCAGATCACGGGAAGGCCTTAATTTGTCCTTCTGATGGTTGTCGGCGGCGGAGCTCCGTCGTCGGCGTCGTCGTTTCTTTTTATTAATAAAAGAAAACATAAAAACTTTTTTTTAATAAAAAACAAAAGTTTATTTTCTTCTTACACTTAGATCCTTCTGATATTACAATATGGTCCTTCCATTACAATTAGGTCCTTCAGTCATTTTTTCTTAAATCTTTCGAATAAAATTTTAACTGAAAATAATACATGTTTTACCCTGAACATTTAAAATAATGTTTTCTAAGTTTAAAACTTTAATAAAAGCCCTCCAGTTCTTTTAAAATGCTTTTTGCTTTAGACAAATTGCGTAAAGGCCCCTAAGCTTTCTCAAATTCTTTCTAGAAGTTCATTTTTTTCTATAGAAATTGCATTGAAGCCCTTGTATTCTTTTAAATGTTTCTGAATGCTCATTTTTGATGGTTAATTTGCATTGAAACCCCTGGCCTTTGCAGAAACTTTCCAGAATGTTCATTTCTTTGGTTTATTTGCATTTAAACCCCTGAACTTGTTTTAAAAACTTTTCTAAAGCATGTTTTCTTAGGGTAAATTGCACTTTAACCCTCAGACTTTACTGAAATTCTTCTGGATGCTTTATTCTACTAGGCAATTTGCAGTTTAGCCCTTATACTTCATTGATTTTACTCTGATTACCTGTTTTCAGGGGTGAAATGACCATTTTGCCCCTGAAAATTCATGGATCATTTCTGAGGCATTTTTCTTGCATTTTGACCCTGATTTTATGCAGAATTGATTTAAATGTATGTTTAGGTGGTAAAATTGCAATCTGACCCCTAGAGAACTTCATTTTGACTAGGGATGCACATTTGACCCCAGAATTCTTCATTCTTGCATAGAATGTGTTTTCCTATGTATTTTTGATGATTTGGGTTTCCGAACTTCAGTTTTCCTCGGAATTTGGGTTTTTTGCACAAAACCCCCTGGAGTTTTCATATTTGCATTCACACTTGCATTTTGCATATCTTTTCCCATCTTTCCGCACAAGTTTTCTTGTCTTTTCTGCTTGGCTTTGCGCACGCTTTTCCTAGCTCGTTTCTAGCTTTGTTTTTTTACCGTTTCCCGAATTTTTCCCTGATTTTCGCCTTTAGATTTGTTTTGGTTTTCCATTACCCGAGGGCGTACATTAAACGGCTTACAAAGCCGACATTGTCCCGAAATGAGGATTATTTCCCCCTTTTTGATTTTCTCAGATTTATCCCTAATTTCCGCTGTTTTTGTGAGGCGTTTTTCGAGAATTTGATGATTTTCACGATTTTCCTCATCGCCCAAGGGTGTATAGTAAAGCGGCATTAACAATGCCTACATTTGACCCTCGGATTAACTTTTTCCTTTGATTCCTTTTCTTTGCTTTGATTTGGCATGTTTTCTGTCATATTTAGCATGAGCATATAGAATAAGCAAGCATACATTCATTAGACCATTGACAGTAGGAAAACCTAGAAAGACTGAGTTTTCTCGGGCACATGGGGGTGCCTAACCCCTTCCCCATGCGTAACAAGAATCCTTACCCTTTCTCTGGCCCGCATTCATTTTTGCATTGTCCATTAGGCATGGAGCACACACATACATTCTGCATCTTATTTGCTTCTCGATTTTCTTATTTTTTTGGTTTTCCTCGTCTTTCCATTAAAAGACTAGGTGGCGACTCCTTTCCTTATCCTTTTTATCTTCCCTTGGTGTTTTTGGGTCTAGTCTCTTCCTCCAGATTCACCATCTTCATCGTGACCGTATCGGATCTCCTCGTGTGTTTCCGCACACTTAGTAGTAGGAGAACCACGCAAGGGTTCCACCGGCATGGTCACAGGAACTGGCGACTCCGCTGGGGATAACCAGATTCTAGCTTTCGTTCTAGTTTCCCTACTTGTCTTTGGTCTGTTTACTTTATGCTTGCTTGCTTGTGATATTTGCTTGTATATATTTGACTGAACATGCATTTTTTGCTTTCTTTACACTGTTGCTATGCCACTACACATGCACATGCCTTAATTCATGCTTTGTTAGTCGATGCTTGTTTTTTATTCACTTACGTGAGCACAACACAAGCACATGCCATGTTACGCCTTTTGTTTGATTTTTCGGATGCCATAATTGTGTGTTTTTCCCTTCTTTTTTGAGTTTGCCATGGTTAGGAGAGTAGAGACTTGTTTGCCTCCCTATCTGGTTAAAATAAAACACACAAATTCAGACGAACAATAAATAAGACATAACTAGAGACAAATGCTCATATTTCCCTCTGGTTGAAACACACAAACTCAGACGAACAATTAATAAGGCATAACTAGAGACAAATGCTCACAATCCCCTCTGGTTTAATAAAATGCAAGTAAAAGACACCAAAGCATATCGCATGAATGATCATGTTAGAATGCATGCATCTTCTCCTCTCGGTCTACCCATAGTTTGTGAAGGACAAGTTTGGCAGCCCGTTCTATAGCTTTGGCGTAGAGCGTGTTGTTAGTTTTTCCCTCCTTGTCCGGGGTCGTGTCGGTGCTAGTAGAGGGTACAGCACCTTGCTACTGCAGGAGACAAGGCCACCAATGCACCACTCGTTCACTGCCTGCGCGTTGGCCAGAATTTAGAACGGGGACCTTACTTTCTGACCAGAGTCAAAACCTAAACCCATGAGTGCGTCCCGTGTGACTGACCCCACATGGGACATGCATGGTGAGAGAGTGCACTTTAGGACATTCATCTGCATTGTGTGTCATGGCATGCAACCCTAATAACTCGCATTTGTCTTTGCAGCTTTTGATACCTATTTTAGCAGGTGCTTTGTTGCGAGGTCCTCAGCCAGGAGCTCGGGTGTCTTCGTCGCGGGCGGCTTCCTGTGGTTGTGTTCTCTTGTCTTTTCTGAGCTATTGGTCACTTGTCGACTGTAGTTCATCTTAGAGCTCGTGCGTTTGTCCTCTTCCGCAGCTCCTTTATTTCGCTTGCGGATAGCCATGGCCCCGCAGACCCGCAAGCCTCTCGTTGTTGTTCTGAAGGGGGTTCCACACTCGAGTCCTTCTTCTCTCACTTTGACTGCTTCTTCATCCCTCTGCGTATCCCGATTTGGGAATTAGGGAGGATCCTTATCTTCTCTTCCGGGACAGTGGCAAACACAAGTTCGTCTAGGGCCCGTCACTGATTCAACTACGGTGACTACCACGCGGGTCCCAAAAGTTCTACCATATGCACCCTATTCCTCGGGCCCTCCTGTTTCAGGAGTTCAAGGAGCTGTGGATTCATCTATTTTAGGGATCGTTCCTGTTCCGCCCGTGCCTTCTGACCTATGTTTTGGTGGGTCCATGGCCACGCATGCTCAGTGCTTGAGGGATTTGGCCCAAGAGTTCGAGCGCATGGCCCTTTCTCTTGATCATGTTGAGAGTCCTCCTCCTTCGACCTCTGAGGTTCCAGTGTAGACCACTATACTATTGCAGGCTCACCCCACTACTTTATCGCCTATACCATTGCCTCAGCATCCCACTGCTCTAGCGATGGGGGCGTTATCTCTGCCTCCTGCACCACAATTGCATTATTCACAACATGCATCACAGTCACCTAGGAGTCAACCCATTGGTTGCGCGAGGGTACATCATTTCTCGAGTCCGTCACCAGAAGCTGTACCGGTGCCGCAATTGTTGCTCAACACCACACACAACACAACATATCCAAAATTCACCTCAACATCAAAATCAGGTTCCAACACGTAGGTCGTCACAACACACTAGGCGCACACCTCCCACTGTCGAGCCAGTGCATCTCGTCTCATCGGCTCAACAAGGACAGCAACCTAAGAAGAAACAAGGCCGTCGCGTTGAAAGTGACTACACTCCACTGGGTAAGCCACTGAGCGCTGTTTTTCCTCAAGTTGTGTCGCTTCTGAGACTCCCGGATCCGCGTCCCCTGCCGACTCCACTCCCTCGGTGGTACGACGCGAGCTTATACTGCGATTATCATCGAGCCTTGGGGCATTCGACTGATAAATGTTTCACTTTGCGGGATGTCATACAAACTTTAATCGACAGTGGGACTATTGTTGTTACCGCACGAGGCATATCACTTGCACCCATATCTTTATCATCACCAGCATCTAGTTCAGTGCGCATTACACATCCACTTGTCACTGTTGAACCGACATGTCGTGATATGTTGGGTCAGCAAGGGCAGCAACAACGGCAAGGGCGGCCTCGCCATAAGGAAAGAGACCTCGCCCCACTCGGAGAATCGCTGAGCGACATCTTTCCTAAAGTTGCGTCATTTCTACGGCTATCGGAGATTCGCCCGCCACCGAACCCGCTTCCTCAATGGTATAAGGCAAACTTGTTTTGCCGATAACATCGTGTACGTGGGCATTCGACAAACGGGTGTCACACTCTCCGGAATGCTGTCCAGGATTTGATTGACAATGGGAGCATTGTCGTCAACACATAGGAGGCAGCCCACACACACACTTGCACACACACCGACCTTACCGTGTCAGGGCCTACAAGCTCCGAGGATACTAGAACCTCAAGGGTTTTCCCCTTTCTCCCAGTTTTTCACGGGGAATCCATCGGGCTTCTTCTTTCCCTAGCTTGTACTCTCCTTGCTTCTTTTTGGCAGCACATGTGTATGCCGCTCTTGTTCTTCTTCCCCATTTGCCTAGTTTGTCCTTCTTTCTTTTCTCAGTTCTGTTTGACGCCACTCATATGCGCCACTCCTATTCTTGTTCCCCTGTGGGGGGGGGGGGGTGTCCAACCTTAAAGTTTGCCGATTTGCCATGCGCTGATCTAACCCAACATGTGCAAATACCTTGGATCAAGTGGGAGACAGCCAACACAGTAGATATCAACTCAGACAAAGATGTAGTTCAAATGACATCAGCAGAATCAGCATTCACATTGACTATTTCAGTTTCAATAATGGTTGTGATTGCTACAGATACACCTACCTTGATTTCAATTTCCAGTGGCACTACAAGGAGTTATCGTAAACCACAATGGCATCGGCAAAACATCAACGACATGGACTGGAGTTGTATCCTTTTCTTGTGTTTCCTTTGTTTTCTTTCTACATCATCATTTATCAAAACATAAAAAATAATAGGACAAAAGCACAAAAGATAGATAAAAAGAAAAAGAAAAACATAAAACAGAAGAAAAACATCTAGAATAATTAGAGGGTAGTTTGCTTGTCATTCTGGTTGATGATGAGAAATTGGAAAAGCTTGCCAATGTTAGAGTGGATTATCCCTCCTCAGTTGTCACTACTTATACAGGCAAGTCAGCAAGGGAGCCACCAAATATCAAAGCCAGACAAAGTGTCCAAGCTCCACAAGGATCCTGCACCTCCAAGAGGGAGATAAAATGTTAGGGGTGAGAATGAGAGCGTGAGAAATGAAAATAAAAATAACATATCTGTGAAAGACATAAAAGAATAAGAAGACAGAAGTCGCAGATAGAAGTCCGCCCTAAAGAGAGAGGCATGTCGGGTAGCCCTGTCTCTCGAGTTTATCTTGGAGAGAAGTTGGAGTAAATACCTAGGAGGAATGTCCAAAAGGGCCTAGCCATTAAACAAGCAGCAGCTCCCCATCATAAACCAGGTACCTATTACCTCTAAGCCAGGGATAGGGTGAGCCCACATGCCTATGAGGGAGAGAATAAAGAATAATTAAAATAAAAAGCAGGGGTATGGTCCAGTGGGGTTTGGAATAGAGCCCAAAACACAATGACCCGTTTCCAGAGAGCCACCCAACAACTAGGGGCTTGGATAGAGTCTCATGAGGTCTGGAGTTGCCATTCCTTTGTACTTGGCAATAAGCATCCCAATGCTGAGGGCACCAATAAAATCCAACAAATCAGTTAGCATGCATATATTTCTTCTTGTAAACATCATCCTAATAAACGTCGCAGAGTGTCACTTGGCTCTCTTGTCTTGAATGCGACAATGTCTTTCAATTCAAGAGAATCAAGAGGACATCACCTAAACCAGGGGCATGTAAGCTGCTCTGGTTGGTTTGGGACCATTTATGTCAACCAAGGGCATGCCAGTTGTCCTATGGTTGGCCACACTAAGCCAGTAGTTGACTAGGGGCATGAAAGCTGCTCTGATTGGTTAAGAGTCTTCCGTGTCAGCCAAGGGCATGTCAGCTGTCCTATGGTTAGACGCTTTGATCCGTGTTAGCCAAGGGCATGTCAGCTGTCCTATGGTTAGACGCTTTGATCTGTGTTAGCCAAGGGCATGTCAGCTGTCCTATGGTTAGACGCTTTGATCCATTTCGACCAGGGGCATTTCAGCTATCCTATGGTCACACACTCTAGGCCAATGCTCGACCAGGGGCATGTCAGCTGCTCTATAGGTTGATGATCTCCAGTAATCGGCGAGAAGGCACAGTCAAATGATCCCAGTTCCCCAAGTCTGCTGTCCTTATCTCACTGCTTGGTTAGAGCCAGTTGGTAACTGGGACCTTCTCTTAGGGTTGTGCACAAGATTTGGTCTTTTCAGCTCCTTTAGCTACAATCTTCAGTTCTGGGTCAATCCCTTTATTACTATTTCAATTTTTATCTGCCTGCCTTGATTTTGCCAAGTGTTGTTGAACTAGCAAAGAGGAAATCTTGTGCTGAAGAATAATGTTTTGAAATGTTTACAGGAGATCGTCTACCCCTTCAGAAGAGTCTCGAGCCAGGAAAGCCAAGGTGCCATATAGATCATGGGGTACCCCACAATGGTGTGCTCAAATGTTCTCCAAGCTTGGATCAAACAGTTAACTGAAAGTGACCGTGACAAGTTGCGGATTTGGGGAGTCTCTACAAAGCTTCTGGACATCGCAAAAGTGGAGGTTTCCCGATACTTTCTGTGTGCGGCTGCCCGATTCTGGAGGTCGGATCATCACATGTTTTGCTTTGGGAGAATCGAGCTGACCCCTACTCTAGAAGTGGTACACAGAATCTGTTGCCTGCAGAGATTCCTGGGACCCACAGTGTTCATGCAGCGTGACGGGTATTCCTCAGTGTTAAACGTGCTTACAAGCCTACTGACCAGTGAGTGTGGGTGCCAACTCATTTGTACCGACGGACTGTCTCCTATGTTGAAGTTGGCTTACTTTGACAAAGTAGCTGGAATGTGTGCCCCTCTAGGTGATGAGCTGTGGTTGAAAGGCTTTGTTGTCTGCTTCTTGGGATAGTTAATCTTCAGCCATGGTCGGATGATTGTAAGCATCGAAGTTGCCGAGATTGCCTTGGCAGTTGTCACCCAGCAGATGGATCTGGCTCGAGTTATCCTAGCAGAAACTTATCGAGCGCTAGACTATTCATTACGTCGCTGTCGACACTTCTATGGCTGTCGAGCTTTTGTACAAGTATGGATGGCTACACGTTTGGGTGTAGTAGTTTTGCACGCACAGCGATCAGCCTTTGAGTCCTACTGCCAAAGTGGCCACACGTGCACGCTCACCTCAGTTCAGAAGGAGAACGAGCGATTACAAAGCCTGACAAAACAGAAGATCATATGGCACATTATTCCATCAGCTTCTTGCAACTTTGAAGCATTTTTCAATACAACAGACATGCGGCTTATTGTCCTGCCGAGGTTGACTGGTGGAGTGGAGTACCACCCAATTTGTGTGATGCGACATTTCGGTTACCAGAAGGATTCTCTAGCTCAGGGGCTAATGCCAGCACGATTCGAAGAATACCCCCTGAGCTCCTACACTCTGACCAGGGAGCTATCTCGCCTACTTAGTGGCTCCATACGGTCAAAAGATCTTACAATCGTAGAAGGGAGGTGTTGCACAGCAGACTATGAAGCCGAAGTCGAAGAGACCTGGCCAATCTACAGTGCCGCCCCGAGCCGGATGCTCTTCACCAAAGCCTTGGGCTCCAAAAGACCTGGAGATGAAGAGGGTTCTTAAAGTTCACATCATGTTACACTTACAAGTTGTTGTACATGTAAACACCCATTTGACTTTGATAATAAAATACAGCAGAACATCTCTAGTAAGTCTGTTGATCGATCATGGTTGATGCGGAATGGACATCGCCACTTTGACAGCATGTGCACGATCGGTGCAAGACTCTCCTTTCCTCTGCCTGTCGGCTTGGCACTACGGCCACCCAGATAATAGTCGAGTATCTCGTTTTTTCTCTGTTTGGACAAAGGAAGTTTCGCAACTTCCAGGCCAGATGAGGCATTTCTTTCGCCTACGGGTCCTATCCGGACGGATGGGATCAAGGCATTTCCTTTGCCTTCGGGTTCCTATCCGAACGGATGGGATCGAAGTATTTCTTTCGCCTTCGGGTCCTATCCGGACGGATGGGATCAAGGCATTTCCTTTGCCTTCGGGTTCCTATCCGGACGGATGGGATCAAGGCATTTCCTTTGCCTTCGGGTTCCTATCCGGACAGATGGGATCGAAGCAATTCTTTTGCCTTCGGGTCCTATCCAGACGGATGGGGTAAAGGCATTTCCTTTGCCTTTGGGTTCCTATCCGGACGGATGGGATCAAGACATTCTTCCGTTGCCTTCGGGTTCCTATCCGGACGGATGGGATCAAAGCATTTCTTTTGCCTTTGGGTCCTATCCGGATGGATGGGATCAAGGCATTTCCTTTGCCATCGGGTCCTATCTGGACAGATGGGATCAAGGCATTTCTTTCGTCTTCGGGTTCTATTCAGACGGATGGGATCAAGGCATTTCCTTTGCCTTCGGGTTCCTATCCGGACGAATGGGATCAAAGCATTTCTTTTGCCTTCGGGTGCTATCCGGATGGATGGGATTAAGGCATTTTCCTGGCCTTTGCGGTCCCATTCGGATGGATGGGATAGAGGCATTTTCCTTGCCTTTGCGATCCTATCCAGAGGAATGGGATCGGGTCCTATCCGGACGGATGGGATTAAGGCATTTCTTGGCCTTTGTGGTCCTATCCGGACGAATCAGATCAGGTCCTATCCGGACGGATGGGATAAAGCTTTTCTCCTCGCCTTTGATTTCCTGTCCGGACGGATGGGATAAAAGGCATTTTCCTCGCCTTTGTGGTCCTATCCGGACGGATGGGATAGAGGCATTTTCTTGGCCTTTGCGGTCCTATCCGGATGGATGGGATTGAAGCATTTTCCTTGCTTGTGTAGTCCTATCTAGGGCTGTAAATGGGTCGGGTATAACCCGTTAACCCGAGTCAACCCGACCCGTTAAGAACGGATTAGGATAGAACTTTTGTACACCCGTTGACCCGTTAACCCATCACTCGCTAACCCATAAATTTAGTGGGTCAGGGTCAGGGTAGCATACTACGGGTACCCGTTAACCCATTAACCCGGGGGTAATTAAGTAAATTTACCTAAACCCTAACATTTTAACATAAAATATAAATATATATAAACATTTTAAGTTTATAACCTAACATTTACCCGCAGACTGCACTCCCGTCTCCCGCACTCCCGCAGCCCGCAGCGGCGCAGCCAACACCCCCGTCCCGGTGTCCAGCGTCCCCTGATTCTCTCCTCGCGACGGCACCGGGAAGCAGCGGGCGACTCTCTCCCGTTACTCCCTCCTCGCGACGGCACCGGGAAGCAGTGACGCAGCCAACACCCCCGTGGTCCCGTCCCGGCGTCCGACGTCCCCCGATCCTCTCCTCGCGACGGCACCGGGAAGCAGCGGGAGACTCTCTCCCGTGACTCCCTCCTCGCGACGACACCGAGAAGCAGCGGCGCAGCCAACACCCCCGTGGCCCCGTCCCGACGTCCGGCGTCCCTCGATCCTCTCCTCGCGACGGCACTGGTGATCTTGATGTGCATTTTTGTTTGCGTACTAAGATGGACATTTTTATGCCTTTCGTAAACTTGAAAAAACTTGGTTTCCCTTGCATAGTTTCAAAGTAATTTGCGTATTTGAAGCAACTGTTTTGTGAGGTACTGAGATGGACTGAGGGAAGATTCTGTTATATTAGCATTGTAACCAATAAAATAAAATAAGGAATCATTCACTTTGAGCACGATGGTAGTGATTGTTGAATAAAGTTTATAACAGAGTTTCTCGTGGGAAAGGAGATAGGCAACCATATTCTTTATTTTTTTCTTATGATCCATCACCACAATTGGATGACGACGGTCCCTTTTTTATTTATTTAGGGGGGGGGGGGGGGGGGGGGGG
>JAMKQA010024656.1:0-17147 GCA_024699735.1 Posidonia australis
GTTTTCTTTTGGTTTTGTTGTGCTTGCTTGTAGTTGTGTGTTTTGGGGGTGCGTACTGGGTGACTTAGATGTCACTCACGCGTGCTGTGTGTTTTCAGGTGCAGACCGCGTGCAGCCAGGTTCTGGTGCAGGAGTTGGAGCTTCTAGCAGCGCATCGAGATCCTAGAGGTGAGCCTTAGTTACTGTCCTTTTGTTTTGTAATTTGTGTAATTAAGCTTGTGGTACTGTATTTTGGTAACGTGCCCTGGTTCGGGGCGATACAAGAAGAATATATATAATTACATTTTTTTGGTGTAAATTAATTTTCTAATTGTTAACAGATGTTATTTTTGTTGATTTATGATGTTACTCATTAAATTATAATAAATTACATTAAAAAAATAAATTTAATACCATTGTAGCCTTTGGCGACATCTCAAACTCAACTATTCAAATTACTATCTCTAAGTAGGCTTGTAAATGGAGAGGGTATTTACTCACAACCTGTCTCGATCCACTCCGTTTTAAAAGAGTAAGGGTTAACATTTTTTCAACTTGTTTACCCTCCACCTGCTTTACTCGCGGTCGCATACGATACAAGGGTCTTAATCTACCCATCATCTGTTTCCTCGTTTATCCATTATATAAGGGTTAGTATAGTAATTTTACATTAATTATATAAATATAAAGTATAATATATATATATACCTTAATTATAGAAATTCTAAATCTTATTAATATAATTTTTCATTATATATATATATAGTTACATTATATAAATACTAAACGCCTAAAGTACTAAACCCTAAGGCTGTGTTTGGTACACTAGAATGAACGTTGGAATCGAAGGGAATGGAATGAAAAAACAGATTGGAATGAAATTCCAATGTTTGGTACAAAAAAAAGGATTGGAATGGCATTCCCTTGGGAATCAAATTCCTATTGAAGATGGGAATTTCATTCCATCTCAAAACCTAAGGAATCCCATTCCCATTCTCCCCTCTCCCGCAACAGCCCCCATCTTGCGCAACAGCCCTCTCTCCCTTCTCCCGCAACAACCCCCATCTCCCGCAACAGCCGTCTCTCCTCCCGTTCCCTCCCTCCTCTGTCATGTCCTCCGTAAGCCGTCAGTCCACCGTCGCGTCCTCCGTACGCCATCAGTCCACCGTCGCGTCCCTCCCTACTTCCGCTCCCTCCCTCCTCCGTCGCATCCTCCATACGCCGTCAGTCCACCGTCGCGTCCCTCCCTCCTCCCGCTCCCTCCCTCCTTCGTCGCGTCCTCCGTACGCCGTCGGTCCCGCAACAGCCCCCATCTCCCACAACCTCCCGCCCCCTTTCGCCCCAAACCCTCCCATGCAACCTCCTACAGCAGACCTCCCTCCTCTGCCCCAACAGACGCCGTCAGTCCTCCGTCGCGTCCCTCCCTCCTCCCGCAACCTCCAGTCCCAATTCCTTATGTACCAAACACTGGAATGGAATAAAATTATTCCATTCCATTCCATTCCAAAGTTCATTCCATTCCTCTCTATTTACATTCCAGCATACCAAACGCAGACTATGTCCTCTTCCTCTTCTCGACTTCTTCTCCAGACGGCACTTGGTAGTCGGCAATCAGCAGTCGTCGTCCTCTTCTTGTCCTCAACAGCTCAGCCTCCTCCACGCTCCAATCCTCCTCACTCCGGGCTCTGACTCTCTCCCGATCGTGCTCCTCAAGTCCTCGATCGGAGATCACTCAGTCAGCGGTGGCTCTTCTCCTCAATTGGCGATCGCTCTCCTCCTCAGGCTTCCCATCCGACGATCCCTAAACACTCCGGCTCCAGCTTTCTCCCGATCGCTATCTTCCAGGCTCCAGTCCTCGATCGATCTTCTCCAGCTCTCTCTGGATCGCAAGCTTCAGGCTTTAGGCTTTAGTCTTCAATCGCTCTCCTCCTGGATCCAGTCGGTGGTGGCTCTCCAGTCTCCTCTCCTCAAGCAGTCAGGCTGCCCTTCCGATTTGTCTCTATTTGTTATTGTGTTAATGTTTGCAGAATGCAGAGTGACTCTGAGATCATAAGCATTTAGCACTACAGCACTCTAAGATCATAGCAGATTAGCTTCCGACATTAGCATTTAGCAAGCAGTCTCTTTGGATTTAGTCTCCATTTACAATATTTTTTATATTAGATCATAAGCTAGGAATACCCTTCTAGCTTAAGAGTGAAGCACATGTCCATAAGTGGAGAACAAAATCCATGCTCAAATGTGAGAAAAATAACATTGAGAATCCAATTAATAACCTATTACTAGTGGAATTCAGATCAAGGTCTCCATATACTTGATACAATTAATGCAACTAATTGAGTTATAAGTTCATTTGCAATTACATCAATAATTTAGACTTTAAAAATATATGTTTCATAAATCATTACCATTAGGAAAATTCTACAGTACCTGTGATATTATCCTACAAAATTGTAACTAATTAAGTATTGCTAATTATAATTGTTTATTAACAACTATAAATCCCATCATTTATATGTTTGAATAAATGATTAAATCTTGCATAATATCTTACTTCTTATTTTTATGTACTTTGTTTGTGCTTCCTTGATTTTCTCCTTTGGATTGTAGAACTTTAAAAAATGATAAAATTGAAGAAATATATGTATATATGGATGGCGTTTTCATTATTTATAAATGCAGGATATAAAATCTTCTTGAACAGTAAACTTTAATTGAACTTTTCTCATGCTTATGCTATATTTGTCATGGAACATTTTGTATTTATATCATAATTTTGAAGTGATGGAAATAGACCAAATGGCATTAATCCATGCAAATATGAACATTAATTATCTATTGTTCTATTTATATCATAAATGGCATTAATTTTGTATTTATAGGATATATTCATTTCATTGGGAAATTTTGTATAGAGTTTATAATTGTTCTATTTTTTCCTATTTATGTTTTTATAATTTATAAGATATACAACTTGTTTATGAATTTTACTAATATGAATCATGTCAGTTATGTTTTAATTTTCCTTCTTCTATTTTTTAGGAATTATGACAGACGTGGAAGTCATAGATAGTGATCCACCAACAACACAAGAAAATGAATAAAGTATTGGTAAAAAAAGACAGACTACATCATCAGTTTGGAATGATTTTACAAAGATTAGAGTTGACGGGGTTCCTAAAGCTAGACGCAATCATTGCAAGAAAGTTTATCTTAATAGATCAAAAGATGGAACAAGTCATTTAAGGGCTCACTTGAAAACACAACATTTGGCTAAATGTTCTAAAGATTTGCAGCAAATGATTGAGTAATGGGGAAAGAAAAGATGGTAAAATGGATGTAAAGAATTTCAAGTTTGATCAGGAATTAAGTCAAAGAGATCTTGCTCGTATGATAATGCTCCATGAGTATCCATTCTCTATGGTGGAACATTTTGCATTTAGAGATTTTTGTTGAAATCTTCAACCACATTTTAGAGTAGTTTCACACACAACTATCAAGAAGGATTGCCTTAAAATTTATGAAGAAGAAAAGGAAAAATTATATAATCTGTTAGAGAGTCTTACATGTCGTATTAGCCTCACTAGTGATATGTGTTCGTCAAATCAAAATAAAGGATATTTTTCTTTAACTGCCCATTATATTGATTCTGAATGGAATTTGCAAAAATCTATTTTGAATTTTGCTACAATTGATACTCCTCATACTGTTAGTGCACTCTCTAAGGCAATCATAGATAAGCTTTATAAATGGAACATTAATGAAAAGCTTATGTGTATTGTGTTGGATAATTGCTCCACTAATGATGCTTTAGTAAGGGAACTTGTTGGTGTGCTTTTAACAAGAGGTCATCTTATGGTAGATGGGAAATTATTTCATGTTAGATGTTGTGCACACATTATAAATCTTATAGTTCATGAAGGGATAGATATCATCAAAGATATGATAACAAAAGTGCGTGATAATGTTAAGTATGTGAAGTCTTCCATATTGAGGTTGCAAACTTTTAAAAAAGTAGCTTCTCAAGTTAAAGCTCCTAAGAAGTCTTTTGTGCTAGATGTACCTATTAGAAGGAACTCTACATTTTTCATGCTTCAAACTATCATAGAGTTTAAAATAGCATTTTCCCATTTAGCACATGTTGATAGTTCTTATAAGCATGCACCTGATGAGGAGGAATGGAAAAATGCTAAAATTGTTAGTGATATTTTGAGAAATTTTTATAATATCACGAATATTTTCTCTTTGACATTATATACTTCTGCAAACTTCTTCTTTCCACACGTTTGTACTTTATATGTGTTGCTAAATGAGCTATGTTATAGTCATGTTCCATTTATTTCTGCCATAGGTGTCAAATGAAAGTGAAGTTTGAAAAGTATTGGGATGCTTCAAATATGGTTTTATCCATAGCTTCTATTTTGGATCCAAGATACAAAATGAACACACTTGAATTTTACATGAAGAAGATTTATGGTAGTCAGTCTGGAGGAGAAGGTGAAAAGAGAATTAAGGCAATCAAGAATTGTTTGATAGAAATATACGATAAATACTCTTTGAAGGTAGGAAATGGGGTGCAAAATGATACTACACTTGTATATGGTGAGAGTACATCAAGAAATACTTTAGAAGGCACTAGCACAGATTCTTATATGGAAGACTTGTCATATATTCCTAGTTTTGCTGCTATTGAGAATGAACTTAAGGTATATCTTCAAAGTAAGTCAGCTCGACAACCAACAAAGAATGATTTAGAAATATACTTGACCGAGAAATTGCATTCCATGATCAACACTTTTGATAAATTGGCATGGTGTAAACTTCAAGGTTCCAAGTATCCAATTGTAGCTTCTATGGCTCGTGATATTTTAGCCATTCCTGCATCTACTGTTGCCTCAGAGTCTTCATTTAGTACGGGTGGTAGAGTTCTTGATCAATATAGATCTTCTATGCATCCAAGCACAGTTGAGGCAGTAATTTGTGGACAAGATTGGTTAAGAGCTGAACTTCGTGGTAATAGTTTTTTTTAAGTTAGTTTCTTTGATGGTTTAATCTAATTAGTTTTTTTTATTATATAATACATTTATGTTTAATTTAACTTGTAGGACGAGATGTTACTAAATCAACCTTTGACACAACAAAAGATGATGTTGATGATGGAGCTAATATTCAAATAAATGATATTGATTTAGTGGAGCAACTTTAGTAAGCTTGTGGTTAATCGACTTTAACTTTTGTTTCTTATTTTTATCCATATATGATCATATCTATTCTAAATTTTTAATTTGCCATATATGAACTGTTTCTTATTTTAATTTTCATTTACTTGAAAAAATAGTTTGACAATCTGCTCTTTTAATTTGAATCCATATGTAAGCTCTTTTTTATTAGAATCTTGTCAATGATATCTATTCTGTAGAAAAGTTGGTAATTTATTATGTTCATTGATGAGTACTAGGTAAATCTTTTTTCTCTGTTGCAGTTAAGATATAGTTAATGATATTCTCTGTTGTTCTTTCATGTGGACTTGCTTTCAATTGTTCGTTAAAAACTTTCTTTTAGTGGCTTAATTAGAAGTATGCATGACTTGCTGATGAAAGAGGGAAAAAGAGAGAAAAAAGAGCTCATTCCATCCTACTTACAGATCAACAAGTATCTAAGATAAAATTTCACAACTAACTGGACAGGCTAAGTACATCCATAGATGTATTTTTTTAATCACGTAATGATTTGTTTAAATCATAATGCATTGCAACTATCTATTTGCTTTCATTTGATGATATTTCACAAGTTATACACATATTTCATTTTCATCCAGAGGGTAATGCTTCCATGCTGCCATTTAAAATTTACTGAGCCTAAATGTCTAATGTCTGCTTAGTGTATATGAAGAAGCTATCTTGCTTTTTTTAAATTCAGAACTGGTAGTTCCAGAAGCATTCCAAAAAGGAGAATATTCAAAAGGAAGTATCTCATAACCTCATAGTTCCAGGTGTATAATAACAGACCTTGTGATTGTCTGCAACAGATGTATAAATTTTTCTTTCAATGTATTATCTGTTGTATTTTCTTTCAATGGTTAAAAACTTTCTTCTGTGGATGTCTACATTAACTAACCTTTTTTTTGACAGAGAACACAATTTCCTATTGTATTTGCTGAATATTATGGTTGAAATATACTAGTCTTACTAGTAACAGAGATCAGATCAGATCAACTTCTGTGGATGTCCACTTCTGTTGACTCAAATGACTACTCTAATTTAATGTTTTGTGATTAATCTTTGTTGTGTCTTGCAGAAGAAATGGATTTTGCTGGTGAATCATTGGGAACTTGTGTACTTCATGAGTTTCAGTAAGTGAGTTGACTAGACTTCTTGCCAAATTTTAATATAATCACATAGATAATCTAAAGGGAAAACATGTCTGAAGGCCACTCACTGCCTAATACAAGTTGAACTCCACTTCTTTATGTAATAATGCAATAGATTATTTCAGGTTGCCCAACATTTGTTCTAGTGTTAGTCTTAATTTCCAGAATTCATTCATTTTTCTACTTTAATCATCACATTCACATTAAATTTTTTATTCCAATGAAAAAGAAAATCAACAACGTTGACACTTAGATTGTAGTTGAAGCACAACTACGGGTGAATCATTAAACAGAAGCTATGTTACCTTTATTAAACAAAAGTCACAACTACACTTAGAAAATCAACAACTTTGCTGGTGAATCATTAAATTTTCAGGTCTTAAACTATGTTAGTATGTTACCCAAGTACCTGCATCATCCTCTTGTACCAGAGTAGATAATCACATAGATATTATGGTTGAATTTTTTTTCATGTAACAGAATAATAATGCTTGTAGCCTTTTTTATTGTAAATTCAGAAGACTAGCATTGTCTTATAAGGAATGCTTATATTTTTCTTGCATGTTGAGTATTTATCTTAGTATGTTTTCTATTTTGGTTTCCACATGATAATTACTGTTTATTTTTTTATTATTGCAAAGTAGGAATTCTCTTCTGAAGAATGCTTGCAGAGGATTAAAGGAATGCTAACAGTGTTTTACAGAGGAATGCTTATTTTTTTTCTATTTTTTATTTGAATTTGTAATGAGATGAGGACTTGAGGAGGTTAATTTTTAATTGAATTCTAAAATGTTTGTTTGTGTTGTTAATGGTATAAAATAGGTTGTGGACATGTGGTTTATTCAGCAATGATTGGTTTGATTCAAATTAAGGTTACAATTCAAGACTCCAATTTATATGAGAAATGAAATAACAGTATGTAATATGAATAGCCAAGATCTATTTTTATACAAGCTTCTTATATAGTAACAAACTCTTATATGTTTGATATGCTATTTTATTGGTTGTTTTCATATCATTTTATTATGTCTTTTATGTATCATTTGAATTTAATTAAATAAACGTTTGTATAAATATGTTTTTTTAACATAATTTTACCCAATTATCCTTTTACCCTACCCGTTTTATATCCTACCATGGGTAAAGGGGCGGGTAAGGGTAGAAACTAAGAAAATGCAGGTCAATACCGGTCCCGTTACCCGTAAGAATTTAAAGGGTAAGGGTATGGGTAAGGCTTTACCCGCCTCGTTTACAGGCCTACCTCTAAGCTTACGTAAGCTCAAGTTATTTCCTAAACCGATCTACTATGTGAAGGCCACAATTGGGCTAGGTTGAAACCACCACATATCAATTACTATGTGAAAAGGCTCATTGTACCTATTGGGGTAAATTATAATTTATTCCTTTAAATTATTTATGTTATTTTAACTTAGTATCTTAATTTTTTTTTGTTATAATTTATCTACATTAATTATTTTCAGTAAATAATAAGATATTTTCCTTCAAAGGTGAAAGATTATAATATTTTTTTTTGAATAAATTTACTTTTCTTTCTAATTTTCATTTACTTTTTTTAACTATTCAAGTTTTTTAGTTTAGTACTTAAATTTTTTTTTGTTACAATTTATTCTTACTTAATTATGTTAAACAATAATATTCAAAAAAACTACCTCTACAGGCCTACCTCTAAGCTTACGTATGCTCAAGTTATTTCCTAGATCGATCTGCTATGTGAAGGCCACAAATGGGCTAGGCTGAAACCACCACATATCTATTACTATGTGAAAAGGCTCATTGTAACAATTGGGGTAAATTATAATTTATTCCTTTTAATTATTTATGTTGTTTTAACTTAGTATCTTAAATTTTTTTTGTTAGAATTTATCTACATTAATTATTTTCAGTAAATGATAAGATATTTTCCGTCAAAGTTGAAAGATTATAATATTTTTTTTGAATAAATTTACTTTTGTTTCTAATTTTCATTTACTTTTTTCAACTATTCAAGTTTTTTAGTCTAGTACTTAAATTTTTTTTGTTACAATTTATTCTTAATTGCTTATGTTAAACAATAATATTCTTTTATTCATCTTTTATTTTTATGGATCATGTGGCTTTTATAATATTTCTATGATAAATTTATCCTTTTTCTTAATCTTTTTTTTTTCCCTATGTTATAAACTTAAATCTAATTTCAATAATAAAATTTTCTCATTTCTCCTTTTTCAAATATTTTTTCTCTTCTTTCTTAATGAAGCGACGATCTTGAACTCTGTCAATAACATAAGATCTCGAACTTTTATCATATTGTTATCAAACATGTCTTAACTGAAGGTCTCAATTTATTCGGAAAAGGTGTTGATGATTGCATATTGTAGTCCGATAGGATGTAGGTGAGGAAGAAAATGTTTTGTAGGGTAACATTTGAATCGGGTTTTATATGATTGAGAAGAAGATTATTTGTAACTAAGGATAAAATAGTTAAATAAAGTAAAAAATTTAATGATGTTTAACAAAAAAGACGATTCATTGTAATTTACTATAATTGAAAGAGATAAGTTATAACGAAAAAAAATTAGAATATTAAATTAAAAAGTTGAATAATTAAGAGCAGTAAACTACTATTTAACCTCATAACTGTAAACTATAGAGGATAAAACAATTAAGCTATGTAAAAGTTTAACATCTTTAATTCAAAAGGGAAGTTCGTTGTTATTGGCTATATTTCAAAAAGATAAATTATAACAAAATAAAATCAAGATACTAAGTTAAAAATACAAATAATTAAAAGAAGTAAACTATAATTTACCCTAACTTCGAGAGAAGTTGTGGTGGTCCCGGTATCATAGGATCGAAATCCTGATTGAGGTTGGTCGATCCATTTTGGTGTAAAGCATACGCTTCCAGAGTCGGTTCTAAAACGACTGGCTCACATATTTTGCACTGCCACCAGAAGCCGCACAATCAATGACCAGGTCCACTCCGCACATGTGAACGACGCACAACAAGACAGTGGTTGAGAACAAAAGAAGAAACGATGCCCGTCCATTCCAGGATTTGTGGTGCCAGCCGACGCCGCCGATTCCGAGACGAGACCATCCTTCTCACCACTCCTTATGCGGTCGTAAGATTATAACTATTAATAGTAAATTACAAAGAGAAACATAGAATTTTTTCTTAAAATAATACGTTCATTCCAGAAGAGACCCCCTTGCCATCCACGTGGCTCCCTCCCAGCCCCAAGTCTCAACGTTCCAACCCCACGTGTTGACCATCAAGTCACTCCTGGTACGGAAATTGTGGCAACCCCAGAACAAACCTAGGCCTACCGCGAAACTTCTCCCTTCCTATTTCCATGGTCCAGAACACGTCAGTCTTCGTCCGAAACGTATGGCCAAGATTCATCTCAATCCTCCCGCATCCAGATATTTTTTCACGTCATGACTTCCTTCCGCTATAAATAACACCGTCATGGAAACCGTCCACCTTAATTTCCACCCAAACCTCAACTCTCATTTCCGATCAATCGCCCGCCATGACGAAGCGGAGAACGTGCGAGCTGTGCGGAGCACCGGCCGCAGTCCACTGCGACTCCGACGCCGCCTTCCTCTGCTGGACCTGCGACGCCACCGTCCACGAGGCCAACTTCCTCGTCGCCAGACACACCCGTCAAATCATCTGCTCCGCCTGCGGCCAACTCGACCATGACCACCCTTTCACCGGCGTCGGACTCCATTTCCACCGCATGATCTGCTCCTCCTGCGAGTCCGACGTTGACAATTCCTCCATTTCCTCCTCCTCCTCCTCCTCCTCCTCCTCCTCTTCCTGCATCTCCACGGCTGACAAGAACGAGATCGCGACCACGATCCCGCTGCGGCCGAGGAGACATTCGGCCGAGGAGGGGATCCTGGTGAAAAGGTGGTGCAGAAGCATTGGGGTGGAGAACGAGACCTCCTTAGGAGTGGCGACGAGTGCTTTGCGAATGGGGAGGAGGAAGATGAGATCGGTTTCTTTCCGGACATGCGCGGCGGCGGCGGTGTGGTTCGCGTTGAAGCGGCACGGTCCGATCGCATGTCCCAGTTCGACAAGGCTCCTCAAGAGATTGGAGGCGTGCTGTGGTGTTCCCGCGAAGCACATCTTGGTAGCGGAGTCTCACCTCTCCCTGGCCCTCCGAGGCGGCCGCCGCCGCCAAGTGGAAGAGGAGACCTGGGAAGATTCGTCATCGTCCTCATAGACTACATAAAAATGGTTTTGGTTTTGTTGTTGCTTCCAGAAAAAACCGAATGATAGAGGCCGACATGTGGGCAGTCTTCCCAAGGGTATTTCGGGAAGAGAACAGGGATTGATTCCAGGGTTGTTTTTTTTCCTCTTCTTTTTCTGACGGAGTTGTCGGGAACGGACAGCTCGTGGTACCAAGCTTCTGCTGGGTGATGGTAACGTATGGTGATGATGATGGTCTAGTCTGTTAATCTCTTTTCTTTTTTGAAGATGTTGTTGGGAGAGGCAAGCACGGATTCCAATTGTGTGGCTCCAAACCAAGCGCGTGGTGGGAATAAACTCTGATACCAAAATTCGTCGGAACCACAGAAGACCACACAAGAGATATGCTGAGAAAAGCAAGGCTCTGTGTTGGGCCCACGCTGCTCATAAACTGGAATAAACGAATGGGTATGGTGTGTTTTGGTCTCAGAAGTCTCCGACGTTGTTTAATTTGGTTGTCTGTTTCATTAAAAAAAAAAAAAAAAAGGGGGGGTTGTAATCGACGTAGATAGGTGGTGGAGTGGTTCCTCTTTTCTGGCCGGTTGGCATGGACGGTAATGGAGGAACGGAAATTGTTGGTTTTAGATGTCATCCGATTTATTTATTTTTAGTTCAGTTTGGATTTATTCTTTGTATACTTTCTTAGTTATTGATTATTTTTTTTGGCTCTGTGTTCATGCATGTTTTTTTTCATTTTTTTAAAAATAAATTTTGTGTCTATTAAGATTTGAACTTATAATGTTTTAAGTATTGGAATAATAGTCATATATCAAATGAATTATGACTTATTTGATGACATATTCACACATGCTTGAGATAATCAACAACATTAGCTAGCTCATATTGCATGAGGTAGCTGCTCAGACACCAGTCAAAATGTGAAAAAACGAAAAACAAAAAGGGAAGAAAAGAAAAAGAGAGACCCCAGTTTCGTCTAATAAAGCTGGAGGGCTGTTTCAATCAGGTCATGCACGATGCAATAGAGTCGACTCAGACGATGAGACGTAAAGAACAATATTTAGTTCAGCGTTTCTGATTTGTTTCCAACTTGCCATGTGAAAGTGTACGAATCCACCTGCTAAAGATGTGGATGACAAAAATACTGAAATATGAGAGGCTCACGTTATTTCATTTCTACTTTTGAAGCTACCCATGAAATGTTTTGTTCACCGAAGAGGTCGTTGGAAGAGCTACCTGCAACTAACCGTGACAGTGTGTTAAGAGGCTATTGCCATTCATTACAGGTCTAGCTCTCTCATTTTGGTAGTTGTTTCATTGAAACTGCAATCTAGGGCTGGTTCCTCGTCAATATTAACATCCAAATTAGTTATTCAAGGAATTCGAGTTTGGATCCGAAGACCACAACTTTTGCTCAACTAAACCATTTATCATTGGTACTCATTTTATAAGTGGGTGGTCCAATGTGTAGCAAGGAGAAGAGCTGGTATCTTATGTACTAAATATATATATATAAAAAGGCTGTATTCTGGTGCTCAATATGCTGCTTTGGTATGACGAGACATTTTGAGGCGTTTTTTTAAATAACATCAACTTCATACCATAAGAAAGACAAACAGATAGCCAAGAGGAAAGCATGCATTCATTTTGAAACGTGTACAGGACAAAATGAGAAGAACAATATTGCCCAACCATTCATTAGGTGCGCTCCTGCCAAACAAATATACTGAGATAAGAAATATTGGCTTTTATTCTGAGATTATACTGTTATGGAGAATGAGACTTGGACTAGTCTTTTGACCACGAATGATTCAAATCTGTCTTTTGTTCGCAAATGAGAATTTTCCACAATCGGATAATAAGAAGCAGAAAATAGACGTGAGTCTCTAAATTTAACAATCTATCTCAACGGGGTTGGACCGGAATGTTTTCCCTAGCACCTTTTCCGGTGCAAACATTTGAAGACAACCCACATCTTCCTTCCCTGTGACCCGGTCTTTTGACCGGAATGATTTCTTTCTTCGGTCAACACCATGGCACTCCTTTTATCATCATCTGCGGCTGACAACTTCCACAAGGCCTAAGACCCCCCCTCTCTCTCTCTCTCTCTCTCTCTCTCTCTTGATCTCAAACCCTAACCCTAACCCCTCTCCCCGACACGACCGGCACCCATGGCCACCATCACCATCGCGGCGGCTAGGGCTTGGAGTGGCGGGAGCACGGCAGAGCAAGACCTGATGCAAGCTCCGGCGTCTGCACAAGGCACGACGGCGGTGCACGGGCATGGGGAGCGGTGCGAGCACGGCAAAGCAGGATCCAATGCAGGGCACTGGCTCCAGCGAGGGGTGCTTCACCAGTGCGAAGGGGCAGGAACGGCGGCAAAATGGTATCCCTCTCGTCCCCCCCTTTTTTTTGCCTCTAGGGGTGGTGAGCTCGCGGGCTGAGCGACGGTAGGGCGTCGCCCTACAGCGACCGTGCCGACATTCCGGGCCAACGACGCCCTCCCTGCAGCTGAGTTCCGACTTTGTGCTCTCGTTTCTGCACCCGTCACAAAACTTGCTTGTGCAACCTCTCAAATCTACCTCTCGCAGATTTGCCTCTTCCCCCTTCTACCTCTCAGATCTGCCTCTCCCCCTTCTACCTCTTAGATCTGTCTCTCGCAGATCTACCTCTCCCTCCTTCTTTCCTCAGTCTGACCGGACTACGCCTACTAGTAGATCTACGCGAACATTGTTTCTGTTCCGACGACTCCATCTCGGATTCGTCGATTGGGTGCAAGTTTTGAAAAAATGAGATTCTGCAATCTAATACTCATCTGTTTATGTTCTGCGATTTTGTCTCACAGATTTAGCAGTTTTTTTATGCTCCCAACTATATCCTGGATATTTCAATTTGGACTACTTATATCTGCATAAACCTGCCTTTAAATTTCATTTAAATAACTGCAGTTGGTTTGTTTTGATTCAGGTTATCCTCTAGGTAATCCGGAAAGAAAGAAACAGTAGGATTTTCCGCAATAATTTCAAGTCTACTTATGTTATTATTTCTGATATAATTGGACTAATGAGGCACTGGTTAGATTCTTTTCAACCAGGTTTTGAAAAGTAGGATTTGAGGAGCATATTAGCCTCTATGGAGGCTATTTGGGCAGAGAACTTATCTACTTCCTTCGATGTTCCTCCCACCTCTAATGACTCTACTATTCCTTCTTCTGTTGCTGCTGCTGTTGTTGCTGAAGCTATGAAGCAGTAACTAGTCTTTTGTTTTTAAATTTTGAAAACATTATTGCCAGTTTATTGGCTGTCTGTATTATTGGCAGGAACATTGCCTAAGTAATTTTGTGATTGTTTGGATCTTTGATTTCCCTGAATTTTTGTCCTTAAGATTAAAAATCTAATATAGCTTACCATTGCCAAACAAAAAAAAAAAAATTTGATCTGATAAGACAGCTACGATGACTTTTGTGCGTGCTATTCCATGGGCCGTCCGGAGCCACATGAACAGCAATCTGATTTCTGAGGGTTTCATTCCAATGTTTTTACGCAGCTACATGGATAGATACAATTTTCCTACCATAAGTGACATGTTTTGTTTTCCTCGGTCAACGCTAAAAAGCCTAAAACTTTCCTAGATGGAACAACATGTCTTCCAACACCTGCTTCCCAGTGCCTTCGTGCTCAGTGGTTTTTTTGTTTTTTATGTTTTTGGCGTGTGTGTTCTAAGTTATCCTCTCTGTTCAGCAGGTTATTTTTGTAACTTTGTTTCAACCATTGTTTGTTGCCCAGACTTTAATTTCTGTATCGTGGTTCGATCACCTGTTGGGAGTTTTGTCCTCTTCCCTGGGTTTGGTTGCTATCTTGCCGTTGACGTCGGATAAATCGGATCCAAGTTCGGCAATGGAATGAACGTTTTACCGAACTAAAATATAAAAATCAGTGAAATACTAAATATATATTATAAAAGGATTGAGCAGTTGCCACCAGTTTTGGAATTATGGATCGACAATGGCGATTACAATTTTCGTGAGCACAAGAATTCAGGACTATGATGGGAATCATGATTAAAATAAGGATTGTGATCACATTTCTACAATGTTTCAACCAGTGAAATTATAAAAGAAACTAAATCAACTATGGAAAAGGAGATCTGAAAAACTATTTTGTAAACTTTGCTCTTTCTAGTGTTTAAACGTAGTTTGTTTTAATCTTACCATAGCAGTAGCAATAGTTATTTGTACTGTAGTTTTTAAAGTAAAGTCTTGTTATCTACAAGTCTCAAGAAATCATATCAGTAATCTTTAGTAAGAATATTACTTAAAGGTTACATTCATTATCACATAACCAACCTGAAATATTAATTGTGTTAGTAAATAATATGACACTTCAGTTGATAAGCCTTCGATTCTATCTTGTTATCATTGTTTGATACCTATGGCCTACTCTAAAGATTTAGAATCCGAATAGCTTCTTCTATGCGAAACTTGTCAGTGATCGATAATGTTGGATCCTTTAGTAATCACTTCTGTTTTAAATGATTTCTGAGGTCCGTCTGTTGAAGGCACGTACATGCTTCGGGAGAAAACACCTGTATCTTTTACTTCGTACTCCTGTATCTGGTTATGCTTGCATGACAGCTTACTAGCTTAGCCATATACTTCTGTCACTTTCATAAAGATTTACTTTGTACTCCTATATCTGGTTATGCTTGCACAACAGCTTCTTTATATATTTCTGTCACTTCCATTAAGACAATGTAAGCGAGTCCTGTATACCTGATAGATAATAAGCAACTTCCCTACGAAACCATGGTATCGTAGCATTTTGATATTGATTCTTGTGTGATTTTGCTTATGGGAGCAATCGTGAGGATAGAAGCGGTACAATGGGAACTGGGAGCCTCAAATATGTCTGTTGTCTCAAGTGAGAACACTTCAAACAATAGCGAACACAACACTATTTTAAGTTCCGTGTATGTTTCTTAGCGTAGATGAGATTCTTGCTATTGTGGAATCTATCGTTATTGTTGAGTAGTAAGTCTCTTGTTCTGATTTTAAGATCGTCCAAAAAAAAACAAAAAGTTATGTTTTCTGCTTCCGTAAAACTATTTTTCAATCCTATCAAACCACTCATACGAATACAAACAATGAGTAAATGTTAGAAAAGTAACTTTAAACTAACTTAATTGCTAGAAACAATGTTAAACAAGCCTCAATAGTCTACTAGAAAATCTTATTTTTCAAAAACCTCTCAAGATGCAGTATAAATCTTCATGTGAAAATAAGGGTGCACATTATTATCGTTTGCGGAAAAAAAAAAAAAGGGTGCACATGGGTCAGATTAAAAGTGAACCCACAGTTCAACTCAAATTATTCAGGTTGAGTAATTTTTAACCTAGACCCGACCCAACGTAGGCCTAAACTCAATTCAATAAATATTAGATCGGGTCGATTCTCAGGTTTTCTATATACATTTTTATTTTTATTCCTATCTAACATCTTATACTACAAATAATAATAATAATAATATCATTTATATTGAAAAAAAAAACAAATTAAGTGAAAAAATAAAATAAAAACATTGATTAAATGAACTCCTCAATTAGTAACTTAATGCATACATGTAATAAGGTAATTCAAATATTTTTAACAAAAAGAAGAAAACAAAGATACTAATCAAACAAAATAACACTATTCTACTTTAGTTTCATATATAATTACAAGGTATTACATATATACCACACGCATATACATATATTATTATGTAGATATAAATATATATAATATATATATTTATAAATATAAATAAAATATATAATATATCTTCTACTTTCTGATTGTATCACGTTATCCAACCTTGAAACTCATACCCAATTCAAATTTTTGGAGTTTGAGATCTTCTTACCATACTGTCAACCCACGCTGTAAAAAAGTCCAACCAAATAACTTGATCCATAAGGATTGGGCTAATTTGATTTTCGTGTCAATCCAAACCTATACACATCTCCCAATGTGAAACAAGTGCTTTATCGTATCCTCTCGGAAGAAAGAAAGAACACTGGCCCCTCGTCAAGGGCCACATTACACATGGTTAGTGATGGAATTTGGGTCGGGCCGGGCCGACCCATGAATCTAGTAGCCCACCCGGGTCGGGCTGGGCCGAGCCTGTTAAAACAGACCATGGGCCCGGCACGGCCCATGGCCCGTATGTGGGCCTGGCTTACGGGCCGACGGGTCGAGCCGAGCTGGGTCGGTCCATTGGGCCTAAAAAAAATTTTAAATTTATTTTTTATTAATAAAAAAATATTTGAAATACAATAACTTTTTTACATAAAAAAATACAAAAGATATTTACATCATTTGTTTTACTTTTTTTCCCCCAATTTTTACATCAAGAATTATTCATTTGGGGAGTCCGTTCTGCCTATTGAAGTTGATGTCGCATCATCATCTTCTTCTGATTCAGACTTCAAGCTCAATCCTTGAAAACGATCAACCGCATCGTACCAATCTTTTAAGCAGACGGAGGCTTCTACAGACTTCTTTGATAATCTACATCTTTTATCATTTAATACTCTTTTTCCT